>JANHFL010006776.1:27666-41285 GCA_032468155.1 Oxyrhabdium leporinum | reverse complement strand
TGCCCTCCCCCCTCCCCCCCGCCCAGCTTGGGATGGAAGGATAGGTACTGACAGTTGAGACTGGATGGTGGAGAGTTGGAAGGTTAGGTTTGATAAGATGGTGGGGGGCGAGTGGAAGGATTGTGTTTCTTTGCAGTCAACTGATAGTTAATTGTTAAAAATAAACAGAAGGAATATAAACTTGGTTTATTTGATCAAGGTTAAAGTTATGTTGTTATCTGTTAACCCTTAATGGATTTTTGCTAACCACAACTAAACCAGGAGGCATTAAGGATCATTTGTAGATAAGAAATGGGATATGGAAAGAAAAGTTCATTTGTTGTAGTTTAAGAGGTGATAAGTTACTAAAATATTTACATGTTGTGATAAAGGGTGAAGTCATTTCTTTTATATATTCTTTTATATATTTTTCACTATAATTTTTTTTCTTTTATATGCAGCTTTTATTTTTTTTAGTTTGTATTAGTTTTCTAATTGTAACATTTAACAAAATCACTATTAAAAAAGAAATAGTGACACATTGCAGTTCTTTCTTGAAATGACTCATTTTGTAACATTATATGAATATATTCCCTTTCTAAGCATCGCATATCTAAGCAAATATTGAAATTTCTCTTTCTCCCATTTTGTGTATTAATTAGTGTCCTATCAAAAAGGACTATGTTTTGTATCAATTGCACTCTGAAGTTCAATGTACTAAAACAGGAATGTATTTCAATACATTGTACAATGTTTACTACATATTATTGCATTGCCTCTTGTATTCATTTGGAAATATAAGGCAAGCACAATATAGATTGATGAAGGGCTTCAAAAATATGTATAGACCCCTTCCTTTAAGAGTAGTTCTGGCATGCATGTTTTCCCCCCAACTGGGATACTTCCCAACTGTGATTTCACAATAAAATAAGAATCGGGGCATCCACAAGGGGGGACAAATAATGAAAGCAGCATTCTGCCTTTGTGAGACAAACATCACACTTTTTGTATGTATATTACCACACAACAGAACTTTTGTAATTTTTTAAAAAGCCTCCAATATCTGAAATGCATATACTCGCTCAGTCATCTGAATATTCATGCATACCAGGTTTCCTATAGCAGGGACAGCAAATGTAATGAAAACAATTAAATGCTTGTAGTTTATTTAAGGCCATGTCCAAATAACTGCTGAATGCAGTTAGTCTTAATATCTCTGAAATCTCAAAGTTCTGTCATCATTCCTCCTGAGAATAAAGCCAGGCTTTTTGATAGTATTCCGTTCTACCAAGCAGCTTGGCCATTAGTATCACAGGCTGAAGATATGATTACAGAGCCTCCCTGTTGTATAAAACATTTTCAAATATTTTCCCAATTGCTTTTTCCCCCAAGTGTTTATCTTTTGGCAAAGTATACCATTTTACAGAAAGCTAGTTGCATTCGACACAAGCCTTAACACCTTATCTAAGCAGATGTGAAATGCAACATAAGCAACGGATCTAAACTCCTGCCATCAACAGTGTTTGGGGCATGACTTTAGAAAGTATGGGAGAGCACAATCACCTAGTACATGAGAAAGATTTGTACAGGACGTTGCTTCACACTGTACATGCTGCAGGTGCCAGAAGTTGTTGACCTTTCCAACATATTATAGATAGTCCTTGACTTACAACAAACAACTGGGACCGGAATTTCCACTGACTGTAGTCATTAAGCATATCACACAGTCGTGAAGCAAATCACTTGGTGGTTAAGCAAGTCCAGCTTCTCCAATGGGCCTTTCTTGCTGGAAATCAGCAAAAAGGATCGTTAAATCACAATCGTGTGACTGTAAGATGCTGCAAGTGTAATCGTAAATGGGAACCAGTTGCCAAGTTCCTGGATTGCAAACACATGACTGTGGAGTTGGTATGATGGTCATGATGGAAGCACAGGTCATAAGTAACTTTGAACCATCATTAATTGAAAGTCGTAAGTCGAGGACCACCTGTAACAAATATTCTGTCCTCTGCTGAGCATATCAAAGAACTATGGGTTGTTTTTCCATTTTTACAATTCCTTAAGGTTTGCTCAAATGCTTTCAAGAGCCTGAAGGACAAAATAAACCCCATCCCCATCTGCACATCAAACAAGCATCCAGGCTTTGTGGATGGAACTGAAAGTCCACCGTACATTAGGTTTTCTCCGTCCCTCCAACTGAGAAGAGAATGAAGTGATTTCATGAGAATGGGTAAAAAATATTGAAGCCAAATCCAGTAGAGGCATGCTGCACTGTGCATTTAACTTTTTATAAATGAATTGTGAAGTATTTTCATTCTAATTTTGGCATTTAGTGATGCAATGATGTGAACTTGTGGGGTGAATTTGAAGAAGAGCCTTTTCCCCAGTCCACAAACTCTATCACAGAATAGTCAGGACAAGCTTTTACCAAAAGAAAAGGGAGAAAACTTGAGTAAAATGTCCAATGCAAAAAAGTCTTTTCTAACTCTCACATGCTAGAACAGAATGAAAATTCTTAATATGTGACAGCAGAACAATGGGAAGTGGGGACCCTGTGCTTATCAGTCTAACAATAACAACAACAAAATCCCACCGCCCTCCTCTTAAAAGTCTGCCTCCTACTGGCAAGAATGAGAAAAAAAGAGGCAACAAGGTATACTGTCATCCCCTTAAAAAAATCTACAAGCTTATTGAGCAGAAAACACGAAAACAAAATGAAATTAGAATAGTCAGTTCCCTATAGATAGACTAATGGGAGTGTTAAAATATAAAACATGAGAGGACAAGGTTTCTTTCCTCCTCAGTAAAGGAGTTCAGAAAAGCATGAAAAGATTTTGACAACAGCCAAACCTTTTCTCTTGGACTACTTTTATTTGGTAAAATTCCAAAACCAGTAACAGAAAAAATTGCAATCTAGTCTCTTCTCCCTGAATAAGCAGCAAAGCTGTTGGAATAAAGAGGCTGCTACCCACAATTTGGGTTCCTCGAGATTAAGCAGCCCTAATCCTGAAAGCACCTTGTAAGAGCTAAATGTCACTTCCATCTTTCCAACAGCCACTGCAGCCATCTAGCCACCTTCTCATCCAAACAAGGAGGGGTATGGGGAAAGACCTCCACTTCAAAACACCAGGAACAAAATAAATTCAGAGGTTCTAAAAGACAACAGCGAATGAAGTGTGGAAAGAGTCTAGGCAGAGGGACACCTTTGCCAGCTGCTGTTACTCAGAAGGAAAACCTGCTGGGACCACTGTTAGGTGGCAGATGAATGATGAATCCAAGCAGAATACAATGTCGTCAACAGCCAACACTGCATTTGCAAGTCCTTAGCAAGATGGCTTCAGTTCAGAGATTTCCCACTTTCATCCAGGCACATTGCTACTGCTCTAGCATTACAGTGAAACTGGTGAGGGAACCAGTCGGGAAAGACTCCTTATGCTATCCTGAAGGAAGGTGCAGGAAGTATCTTCTCATTCAGCTAATGGATACGGGTGAGCTCCTCCACAATCTTGATCAAGTCATCTACCGTAGCCTCCCTCTTCATTCCACTGCCATCGTCAATCTGAAACAAGGAGGCAAGAGGCAGAGGTGAAGCAGAGCCATGTGACAGACCGAAGGCCAAGCGTATATACCTCTTCTTAATCCTTATACTGCAAAACCCAAGTTCATACCTTTACTTCAAATGAGCAAGCACAGAATCGAAGTCATGGTCAATAACAAGGATTGTCTCAACAAATTTTCTCAACTTACTTGTAAGTTAGCCACCACCTCCTGCATCTTGGGTCGGCTGATATCCAAAAAACTTTCAATTAAATCTCCATCAATAAATCCAGTGGCTGGCTCTGTCTTTCGTTCTGTATGAAATGATCTCCAGGTAAAATCAAGAATCAAGGAAATAAAACTCTGAGCAAAATATGGCTTCAATTTTCCCGTAAAAATGAAAGTATGTTGCAAGAAATGTCCCCAAACATATCACCCAGAACAGAACCAGTAGTGCAACATAAAGTCTTTAATCTTCCTCGATTATACTACAGAATCGGACCAGTTCAAACTACAATCTTGAGAATTTTCAGCCTCCACAGTCGTATTATATATGACTTATTATATTTGACATATGGATTACACAGAAGAAAATGCTTGCAGGTACATGATATGACATGCATAACATGCAGACTTTGAACTAAAAATAAATTCTGAATGTATTACCTATGTAATAACCATTATGGCCAACTGGCCATCAACAAAGAATAAAAGGTACTTTATTGACACACACCAATATGAATTCTTCAAAAACTGAAAAGAAAATACAATCTCTTGAAACAGTAATTTTCAAAAATAGTTTTTTAAAAAATAATACTTCATAGGGGAGAAAGAGAATTTGATTTAATGAACTTATATGAAGATATATTAAATGTGGCATAGTTCTTCAATTTTGGTCACCCCCTTGAATATTTTTAATCATGCCATGAATATCTTCCTTTCTCTCTCATGCTGTTTAAATTTTCCTTGGCGTGTTTCACCCATACATTTCTGATGTAGACTGACTGCAGATGCCAATGAGTGCAGATTTTCTAATTAATTATCCAGTATCATGGTAACTACTTGTTTATAATTCACCTTTAATATTGTACTTCAAATTACCCACAATCCATAGAAGATTAGCTTAGTACTCTTTTCATCCTGTGAAAGATTCTACAGCAGGGGTGTCAAACTGGCAGCCCATGGGCCAGATGCATCACACAGAGGCCACGCCCATCGAAAGGGAAAAACATCACGAAGCATCACGTGACGGCAACGTGACATGGTGAGTTTGACACCTGTGTACTATAGTGTCTGGTAAGTAGCTATTGGTCTGGTTCACACAGCATATTAAGCCATAATGTAACCTATTTGGTCTTAACTTAGACTAGCTATTTTATCCATCTATTGTAGTTTGTGTACAATGCTTTATAATTTTATTATGTCAACCCAGTCAATTATATCTAATAAGCCACAATCAAACAGACTAAATTCTAGCAAAATATGTGATCTACAGCTATTATATAAATTCCTACAAAAAGCTAAACTATTTTGACAGGCACTGCTAAAGCACCAATATGCTCCTCACTTTAATCTGGTGTTGTATTACCGCTTCTCCAAGGCCCATAAATATTCCAGTCAAGAGAGTTCTCAATGTGCAGAAGCAGTTTTTTTTAAGGGTGGCAAGAGGAACATAAGCTATAACTGTGACTAGAAACACAGTATCCTATCCCTAGTTTTTTCTAAAGATATAAGAGGAATGAATACATTCATACTGCTGATCTCTACCCATTTGGTTCTGTGCTGCAAACTGTAAGCTGGCAGGCAGGAACCATTCGTGATTCTTGCATAACGGCTAATGCCACCAAGTGTTATGTATGTTAAAGAGAAACACAAGAAAGGAAGGATATAAGGAGTGTTCTATCTTCCCAACACTCTTAATGACTTTGTTGAGCCTGTTTTGCACATCTAACAGGAGATTATACCAGCTTTCTGACAGAGAAGTCACCAGTCCTGTGAATAAAAACAGAGCATTATTTCTAAAAAGAAATTAATAGTTATTTATTTACTCTAAAATCACTTTGGAAACAAAGGCAGATATTATTTTAGTGCCAGATAAGCCCTCCCCGAGTACCAGACTATATGGGGAGACGGCAACATTTTCTGGCTTAATATCTAACCTTACCAATCATTCCATTGACTGTGCCAAACAACACTGAGCCCTGTGTCGGTGTAGATGTTTCACCCAGATTTTGCATGACTAAGGACCCATGACAGAAGACATTGACAAATTCACCCAGATGGAAGAGCCCAAACTCCTGTAAATGCTGGCGCTCCTCATCAGTTGTCGCAGCACTGCAATACAAAACGTTTACTAGGAAAAGGATAGGGTGAACCCTTTGTCCCAACCTATTATTTGCTCACTTTGGCCTACCTTTTTAGAAGGTCATCTCACCTGTCCTTCTGGCACACAAACAAATTAAATGCATTCTCTGCCCCTAAGAAATTGTCATCATCCAGGATCTCCACAGCACTCATCCAGTTTGGATTAAAATCACGAGCGATCTGTAACGATATACAAGTCAATCTACCTACCAAGTCAATCTATTCTCCACAAAGATTAGACTTTTCTGCCCTGAAGTAGAATTCTACAGTTTTAAATGCAGAGTGAAATGGAGAGGCTAGCCTAAGATAACCTAGGCACCTAATTAGTTTCTTCTGCCACCAAATATTCTTCTATTCTCTTAAACTCTGTATTGCAATTTCCATTCTATACATTCTATATATTCTATATATGAGGTAGAAACTGAATTAGTACCTCTTCAAAATTTCCTTCCATGGGCTTATAGGCAAGCAGAAGTACAGAGCGCATAAGATCTCCAACTAAAATGAAGTCGCCCTTTGTCTTCACATAGAGTGCCATGATGTTGTTGTAATGGTTGCATTCGGTGCGAAGTTCCTTCTCTGCTGTCCATTCATACAGTCGCACCTGTTAGGACAAGTCAGATTTGTAAGGGTAAGGCTCAAACAGATCTGGAACAATACTGCAGAGTCCAAAACATTTCTCTTCCACAACTCGCTAAGCAAACCCAGTTTTAGGAAATATCGATGTGAGAGCCTTGGAAACCTTACCGTGCTGTTTATGCTAGCTAAGAGTTTTCCATTGAATTCCACCATGGAATAGACAGCTCCTTTTACTTCTTTCTCAGCCAGACTCTGCAATTTACCTAGGATACACATTAATACAATACTTGAAAAATGCACAGGTTCCTTAGCAAAAAAAAAAAAAAAGATTAACAGCCACAAAAACAGCTGTTATGTTATCCCATGGGATGTAGCTTCCCCGTTGGATTATATGAAGTCCCCCTTACTTTCTGCAACATAAAGTTAATTATGCTATAAAGTGTATGACATTACAAAATATTTTTAAAATTCTATCATAAAATCTTCCAGAAGTTAATTTGGGCATTTTGCTCACTATGGATCCAGAGTAATGTAAATGCTAGCTGCAAGTGAACTCCAATTATCTTCTGAAATATTGCAATACCCAACTTTAAATGTGAACAAGACATAGAAAAATTGGTGTACAAGATGACAGGGAGGTCTTTAATTTTATATATTTTTTAACAGTTACAATCTCTTTATGATCGCCTCAGCCAGGAGTTCTTCATAAAGATGGTGCCTCAGCTACAGAGCTGTAAGCATTCAGGAAATTTCAAATGTTGAAGTAGACAGAAAACCCCTTGGCTCTCTTTCTAATTGTGTACCATCAAGCTGATATCTACTCTTAGTAGCCACGTAGATATAATAACTAAATTTTGCCCCTCAAACTCAGTTAATTCTG
This sequence comes from Oxyrhabdium leporinum, assembly GCA_032468155.1. NCBI lineage: Eukaryota > Metazoa > Chordata > Lepidosauria > Squamata > Cyclocoridae > Oxyrhabdium > Oxyrhabdium leporinum. Next base: position 33,946 of record JANHFL010006776.1, on the reverse strand, counting down.
CCCTTTAAACTCAAGGTAAACTACCAAAGTCTATTTGCAAGCATGTGGTGCTATATGAGATCTTCTTCTGTGACAATAACACAACATACAATAAAGCCTAGTATGCACTTAATCTGTAACAACTATAATAGTTTTAACTTCTACCTACTTTTCTGAAAACTCTTTCCTCATTCTGCAACATTACTCAATATCACCCCAAATATTTGCCAGTTGTTAACTAAAAAAAGTATTCATTATCTTCAACAGTCATAAAACTATCTGGGTAATTCCACCTGAACTATCCATTTTCTTGATGAGGTGAAATGAGGTGAAAATAAACACTTCTTAGCTCAACTAGCATGCAACTAATCACTCTGAAAGAATCAATGGGCTTAGGCTACTCAAAAAGCTTAGGCTACTCTTGAGAATAGGAATCAGAATGAATTTATATCTCCTTATTTGACCATTTAACCATATTTTGAGATTATTGTTTGAGGTTTTTCTTCTCATGCTCCCTTTCAGCAATATAACATGGGTAGCTATTGCTAAAAGTGCTATTTTGATGAATATTCTGTGCTTTTTACAGCCATTGCAATAATTTTTCCAATTCCTACTTATGGCTGTGAAACTTGGATTCCAAAAAAGACACATAGGACAAGGGTGGACACCTCTGAATTATGGTACTGGAGATAACTATTATGCATCCTATGGACTGCAAAAATCACAAAGTCCTATACTGAATCTCAACAAAAATATTACTTGAAACCAAGATTGCCAAACAAAGACTATGATACTTTGGGTCATGTTATGCAAGCTGATGCATCTGAAAAGTCAAACATGCTGGGAATGATCAGCGGAAAAAGGAGAAGGGGCCACCCCAGACTGGACACTATAAAGGATGACACCAGAATGACCATGGTGGATCTGAAGGAGGCGGTGCCTGACAGGGCGTGGTGAATGCTGATCCATAGAGTAGCTGAGGGTTGGACATGACTGAACGGCTGACAATTATGACTGGGTTTGTTAATGCCAAATGAGCACTTTCCTCCTATTTTCCAAGGCTTTAAAACTTTTATTTTAAAAACCCATCTATTTGTTTTGCAGACCTTGATATGTGGTACTGTTACAGTGATTTAATTTGATCTCCCGCTAGGTCTCTTTTATAACACATAATAATATTACCATTATTACTATAAGCCATCCAGGTAACTTCAGCATATTAGAAATAATTCAAATACCCAAATTCTAAAAATCAGATGTTCAGGTTATTTTTTTTCCATATGAAGCAAATAAGATGGCTCTTCAAGAGCTGAAAAGAATATTCTAAACTTTTAGGGTAAAAGAACCTAAGAACAAACCCACTTTTCCCATGACAAATTAATAATTAATAAAAGGAAACAAGTCCATGCCACTTAGCTGTTTCTAGGGAGAAAGAAATCCAAAACGTTAGTCCTTACCATCAGAATAATGGAAGACCACAATGCGGCCTTGCTTGGGTTCAGCTTCATCAGGATACACCATGGCTGTTCCCACAATAAAATAGGTGTTGGGATCTTTGCCCAACTTGCAGGAGACCAGGCTTAGTGCATATTCATTCTGCAGGAACTGGTGAGCATGGAGTACTGAAGACAAACAGTAAAAAAAAAAAGAGAGTTAAAGAACACAAGAAAATATTGACTTCAGTGTACTGTTTGGAACATCATGGATAAAACATGCAACTGCAAAAAACTACAGAAACTCAATAAAATGACCCTTAAGATGCTCCATAGACCCTTGGACCCTCAAGGGATCCAAGCCAGGAAGTACATTAGATGCTCTCTTCTCATAATCTAATGATTCCCCGAAACAGTTCTCTGATAAACAGTGAAATATAGCCTAGGAGGTAGATACCTTCAAATGTATGCTGATCTATGATGAGCAGATTGTGTACCTCTACTTCCTCACCAAATGATGTTTCATGTGGGGCTGTGCTGCTAGAGAACAACTTGCTAGAACTCACACTGTTGGAAAGGGCCTAAAATATGGAGAGAAAAGTGAGTATCTTAAGCTAGAGACACAGAGATAACAGACATAAGCCCAAAGAACATTCACTAGAACGAAATAACATAAAAAATAAATTTGTGGCAAAAATTATTTGGAGGTTTGCATCAGAGGTGCCAAATTTATGAAGAATAAAACCATATTTGGATTGAGAAAGAAGTAATGGAAGATGATTTAAAGTACCAGTATAAAACTACCAAGTTTCCAGTTTACTGAAGGGATAGAAAATCAGTCCACATGGAAGAAATACCAATACGTTCTAAGACCTCCTTGTAAAAGATAGGCAGAAAGCTAAGTAGATACGGAAAGCTATGCTAGCAAGGATTTAAATCACTGAAGAAAGCCAACACGTAACTGAGCCACAATATATTTTTATCCCACAACAAGTACCTAGCTATCTTAGATTATCAGGTGAGGAATGGAGATGATTTCTCAAGTGATTTATAGCCATAATCAAAATGTTAAGCAATAATGACTCCCTTTATTGAAACCAGTGCATTTTCAAGGCATTCCTAAACACAATTATTGATGGTTCTCACCTGGGTACTTGCACTGGGCCTCAATGCAGTGGTGCCTCCACTAGCATCCTGAACTTCAATACGACTGGAGAGCACGCCAAAACATTGAGAAACTTCCTGATAACAGATCTTTCTGCATGACAGAAAGGGACACATGGTGTCTACACACACTCAGAAGTATAAGATCCATATGATCTAAGAAACATTGTTCATAGAAGTAATATTTAATTTATTCAGTTTAGGTGCCAGCTCACTCATAAACATCCATGTTAAGAAGTTCAAAATGCTCCAAAAAGCATGCTTCCTTGAAAAGATCCATCAACCTCACAATTTTGGAAAGAAAGAAAGGAAGGAAGGAAGGAAGGAAGGAAGGAAGGAAGGAAGGAAGGAAGGAACACAGATATGGAAGGACGGATGGAAGGAAGGAAGGAGCACTATGGATATATGGATGAATGGATGGATAAAAGAAAGGAACACAGATATGGATGAATGAATGGAAGGAAGGAAGGAAAGAAGGAAGGAACACAGATATGGAAGTAAGAACAGATGGATGAAAGGAAGGTTCACTAAAGGTGAATGCATTGACTTTGAGTTTCCAGAAACAGAGCTATGGGTTTATTGCCACACCCAGCAAGTCTACAAGAGTTAGCCGGCAATAAGATAGCCACAAAATGTATCTTCTACCTCGTGGCAGCTAAGAACAATTTGGAGCTGATTAAGTTTTTCAAGGACAATCTCTCTGAATCAACTTGGTTGGCTTGAATGAGTTCTAGAGGTACAGATATCAAGTTCCAGCGTTCTCAGGAATGGCATGCTGGCTGAGGACTCCTGGGAGTTGGAAGTCCACATCCATCCTGAGGGCACCCAGACTGGGAAATGTTATTCTAAAGGACATCAAAGGCAGCTTTGCAATGAGAAAGCTCATGATCGCTGCTTAATGTTCATGAGATGTTCTTTGGAAAGCAGAAGAGACCTGGATACTGGTGTATGCGGTATGGATGCTGAAGACTCTGTCCAAACAAAGTTGACTAATTCTCACCAAGAAAGTGGAGATATTAAATCTTGCTTCACTAGTTCTTGAACAGCAAAGTCAATTCCCTGGATGCGATCTAAGGAAGGGCTCAAAAGAGCTTATTTCTTTCACTTATGAGCTTGCTTTTACACCATCTGAAGGATGCAAACCATCAAAAGGACCACGAGTGGGTTCATTCCAAGGAGTTTTTTGTCTGAACATATAGATATGGATCACAACCAAACGGGTGAATATGTGCTGTCAACGCTCCAAAACTGGGGACATGCAGGCGGGCCAATGACACCGACGGTGATCCAGTGGAAACTTCTCAAGAAGATGAGATTGGGAGGGTGGGAAAGGAAGAAACTAGCATCTTAGCTTCCAAGATACTGAATTACTCCATTGTCCCAGGCTACAGGGTTAACTGCTTCCACAACTGTTAGTAGGCTATGCCCTCCCACTGTCGTCAAAGTGAAGTGAGAGTTAGTAGGACATCCCAGCTGCCTCCAAAGATGGTTAAGCATTCCTCCTCCTTCTCATGCCTCACACAGACAAATGGACATACAACACATCCATACAATCCATGCATTCATCTTCATAATGTCAGTACGGTGGTGGACCAATTGTCCAATGAGATTATGTCCATTCTTCTTGTTGTTGGAGACATGGCTGATACTATAAATTACCTTCTCTTTATAGACTATCTTATAGGCAACAGGTCAGTCCGCGAAAAGAGGCTGGAGAAGACTAGATTCATTTTTCACAATCTTCTGTGTAGTGCTGGAAACGCGTGAAGCTCATAAAGACTTGCTCCAAGGAGATTTGGCTTACGGAGTAATCTTCTATGCAATACTTCTCTTTGGCTTTCTCGAGTGTCCCAAACACCTGGGAGACGCAAGACACATGGGGAGAGAAAGGGGTAGTTAGTAGAACGCCCCTTCCAAGCCACCGCCTCCATCCAAGGCGTAGAAGCTTGTAAGATATCAAGGCCAGTGTGGGAAAAGGAAGTTGGAGTTCCTACTGAAGATCTTAGCTTTCACAGGTTGAGCTGTTCTAAATCCTATCATGTTCGCTTTTGTATGCCACCATTGGCCATTGCTTTAGCCTTACCTGTGCCCAGCTGAGGTTCTTATTGGTGAGGTGGTAATGGACCATCCCCTGGTGTTCATGCTTCAGGACACTCTCTGGGAAAGGGAAAAAAGAAGATATAGCCAAATGTGCTTCCCAAGACAGCCACATTCCCTCAAAATCATTCTGCAATCGTTCTTAACTGCGGTCAATGATTTGTGGAAAGTCTCTTTCCTGGTTTCCTGCCTTGCCTTTCAAGGTGCCACTATGAATTTTAATGCCCCAATTAAATGTTCTGCAATAGGTAGAGTAGACTACAAGTGTCCCATGCTGTCAGTCCCGTCAGGTAGACTAGACCAGTAAATCAACTTCCCAAGAAAGATTTTAAAGGCGCAAAGTATCAAGACCGGGCATTAAGTTGCTGTTCAAGATCTATTGCTCAGGTCAAATGTAGACACAAGAATCTAGCCAACTAAAGTTCAGTACTAAATTGGCACCAGATAAGAGTCAACAAAATTCGAGAGAGATTGAACTTGGACGTTTATAGCAACACAATGACTCTAAGCTGATAACACACTTAACTCTACCCCCCCCACCAGCTGTGCCAGCTCTTCTCCTACAGATTTGCTCTAATAACCAAATCTTGCAAGGCTGATTCTGCTGGACTTTCTTGCCCCTTTGTGCTTCAGGGAATTAGGGAACTGTCTGCCTGAATCACTTCTGCATGTTATCTTGTTGCTCTGGGCTTGTTTAAGTGACCATCATGGTCATTAAACGAACAATTGTTTGCTACGGGCTGGTTTTACCCAAAACTGGAAGTAAATGTCGTTTTTTTTAGCAAAAATGTACGATGTGCTGACGTGACCACTGAACATGCAAATGGCCATAAATGCAAGTTAGGTTGCCGGGCACCCAAAATGCGGTCATGTGATCACAGGAGCTGGGGACCTGATGCTGGAACTTCGAAGCCCAGGTTGCAAGCTCCATCGCTAACTTTGAACAGTCACTAAGCCACTGGTCCTAAGGACTACCTGCAGGTGGCAGGCTGGCCTGAGATGAGCAACCGGAACACGCGCTTGATCCCAACGCTGGCTTACCGGGAAATGTCTTCTCCACAAAGGCCTTGAAGTCTTCTACGTGGCCTTCTTCATCACAGTGAGTTTTGGCCAGCAGGGTATATCCGCTGCCAAACTTGCTCTTCAGGTGCTGAGGGCTGCCCAGGCACTTGAACTGCCCGTTGACCATGATGGCCAACCTGGTGCACAGAGCTTCGCACTCTTCCATGCTGCAGGAGAAGGAGGTAGACGTTTAGAAGAGCAAGCGCAAGACTCGTAACCCACCCAGAGTCACTCCGTCGCGAGATGAAGGGCGGGCAAGTTTCATCCATCCATCGATCAATCCATAAAGAATACAAGAGTCGGCAGGAAGAAAAAGAACCGGGTTGGAGTGGCTGAGAGGTATCCTACGGTAGGGCTGGTCGACTGACATTATTTTTGCATTGTTTATAAATTAATAACAGGAAAAGAAAAAAAAAGAAGGAGCCGAACACAAAGATAGATGGATGGATGGATGGATGGATAGATGATAGATAGATTATCTATCTATCTATCTATCTATCTATCTATCTATCTATCTATCTATCTATCTATCTATCTATCTATCT
>JANHFL010006776.1:16688-27566 GCA_032468155.1 Oxyrhabdium leporinum | reverse complement strand
TAGATAGATAGATAGATAGATAGATAGATAGATAGATAGATAGATAGATAGATAGATAGATAGATAGATAGATTACATTATTTAAAAGCTGATGAATTCTCAGCAAAAGTTTAGCTCTGCTCACCTGGGTGATTCATAAAGGGGAACAGTGCGGATATGCAGCTTCTGAATTTCATCTATGGTGCCGATTGTCAAAGTGCTGTTGTTGGCCAGAGCTAAGCTACAAAATATAAGTATTTCATTTTCAATAAAAAAATCACTCCACTATACGCCTCAATTCCACAATATTTACCTATTACATTTCAGAAATAATCCAATATTTGGACTTATATTTACCAAGTCTTGATAGAAGTGAAAATGTAAAAAAAACAAAAAACAAAACCAAAAAACCCTGCAGCAAATATATGTGAAAATCAGTATTGTTTCATGAACTATCAAGTATACATAGGAGTATCTGGCCATTAAGAGATACAAGGGAGAAAATGTACATGGAAAACAGTTTGTGTATTGGTAGAGCACACAAAGGCAAGAGTTGAGGTTTGTATGTTTATGGTGCAGTATATGTCTGATTTTGTTTCCAACAGCTTCCTTCTGCAGTACAAAAAAGGAGCCTTTTTAATCTTCTTTCAAAGTTTTAACCTTCAACAAATCTTATCTTTCTTACAGATGGACTAATTTTGCTAGTGTTGATCACAACCAATCTCAATGTTCACAACTATGTTTCCACATACAATCCTAAATGCAAGTTACTGTTTCACCAATTCTATCAGGAACCTCCAGCGTATTCCTGGAGAGTATTATTTTAGACAAATCAAACGTATTCAAGAACAGGGGACTTGAAACACTGAAAAATAATTTACTGGAAGTCCCACTTTTCTTGGCTAGTGATCATCACTTGGCAACTAGCGTAATGGAAGATAAAACTCACGATTGCTCAAAAAGCTTCTTATGGTATTACTACATAAAATACAACATAGAAATAAATAATATCAGATATAGATGAAATAGAAGAGTCCTTTCTTACACAAAGATATAAAACAGGCTGAATATTTATTACACAATGGGCGTATGACAATTTATTTTCCCAAAACTCACATTAGCCAGGATGCACCAGCAAAACGGAGAAGAGGGAGGATAAACAATTCTTCTGTTACTTTGGAACTGTCTAACATTTCATCCCTATTCTCTTAATCCCAATATTTCAAAAGCAAATTGCTTATTTTTGTGTTCTTTATGAGACTTAATTTGGCCACTTAATTAAAAGGGTTGACCAGACTGGCTAAGCAGGAAGAGAGCATGCTATGCTCTGTGAACCCACTGATCATTTGAATCGAAGGAACCAAACACACTTACCTGTCAGGGTACCCATCTGAGTTAAGAGGGCACATATAATTCACCTCCTTAAGATTGACATTGGAAAAGACCAGTTTGTGGTTGCTGCTGTAAATCACGGTAGGGCGGTCAGAGCAAGCAAACACATTGGTGGTGGAAAGGGAGCGAAATGTCCTTAAAACAGTGGGCTGGGTTCCCAAAGTTACTTTTTTACGGTCACTCAGCAAACCTGCCAAAGGAAGGATATTATTAGAGGTTACCCATTAAGAGAAACTAGAAGATGGGAGGGGAGCAGGGCAAATTAGCTGCCCTGTGACTACTTTTCATTACTGAAAAAAATGAAATGTTTTTGTATTTTAGAAAAGTATATTTCCAGTAGCACTTTAAATGTACTAAAACTATTCCTGAAAGACAGAGGACATCCCAAAATACAGCTATATATCTATACAGGTACAACATAACTGTAGTTTTCCTCCAAGAACGAATAATTATTTCTGGATACTAGGTGGGCTTGTTTTAGAACAGAAAAATAATTCAAAGAGATAAGATTTATATACCCTTGGCTGGTCTTATGCTTAAATGTTGAAAAATCTAATTATGGATCTCCTGATGTCTAACTTGAGTTACTTGTGTTAAATAAAGACAAAATGACAGCAGGTATGTGTTTAGCAACCATTTGCAAATGTGATGGTTAAAAATCCCCTCATTTTCTAAATACATACACTTACAGCCAAATTTTAGGTGACTGACCAGAACACACACCAGAGCTGGCAAAGTTACACAAGAAAACTATCTGAAAGAGATGGCAGCAACCAGTAATCTTCGCAGGGTCTCTCTCTCTTTCTCTCTCTCTCTCTTTCTCTTCCTCTCAGTCTTGTGTTCATTTAGCAACCATTTCACTTCCGTTTTAAGGAATGAATTGTGGTCGCTAAATGGTAAGAGGATATAGGCCAGTTCTATTAGTCTAATTTCCCATAATCATTATTTTACCAGTAAGTCATAATCAGATGAGTTAACCAACCAGATTACATTATACAAAGTGTGAACCAGTAAATGACAGTTACTGTATGGCACTCCCTTGCAGCCTCAATATATTGATCAAGTGAAAAAACAGTAAATCTGATGTGGAATGATTTAGCTTTGTTCAAATTTAGACCAAAGAGATTTCTGGAGTTCAGACCTTCTATTCCTGCTTGTATTTTTGGGGGGGGACAAGCTCTACTTGCTGGCTCTTGAGTTCTGCTAAAACCTGACGAGCCTGCAATCTGTTCATTGTTGAAATCAAAAAAGAAAATCTGCAGGGCAGAAAACTGTATTTTTACCTGTTTCAATGTTCAGTCCAAAATAAAACAGGGCCCCATCTCCTAGGGCACAAAGCAGATAATGGCTACTCTCAAAGGTGGTCATCAGAATGGAACGTGGGATAATCTCTGTAAAGGAGGATACGAATTGTAATATCACTTTTTGCAATTAGCCTGCCCTTCCCAACACCAAGCACACAAATGGAATTTCTACCTCCTCCTAACATCTCCTTGTGTAACAGTTCAAATGAGGGCAGCTTAAGAATACGGGCTGAAATGTCTGTCCAAAGGCCAATAGCGCAGAGAGGGGACATGCCATTGGTGTCTCCCAAGGGAGTGATGTCCAGACAGGCAATCTCATGCTCCATCTCTGTAAAACTGGCAAGATATTAAACTGTCAACATTACAATAATACTCAGCTCTGACACAAAATAACCCCAAAATAATTAGTTCAGACTGACCTTATTTGTTTGAGTTCCTGGGGATGGATTTCCAGGTAGTACAACACTCTCCCCACAGCTACCACTACTTGACTGCTATTGCAGGAAGCAACACTGATGTTCTTCCCATTTGGCTCTTTCCACTCACTCACCAGAGCCTTTGGCTCTTGAGTGACAAGCCGGACTGAGGCTGATGTTATCTAAAGGAACAAATGACGTCCATTGGTATTTCTTCCCAACGAAAGGTAACATATTCTTTAGGCATTAAAATATGTGACTGCATCACAGATAAGGCTTTCTACAACTTCTTCAAGTGCTACGATTTTTTTAAAAGTGTAATCCACCATGTTTAATTTTAAAATTGACTAAACTGAAAACAGTCCGATAGGAAAAAATCAGGAAAAAAAATAGACTAAATCTTAAAGAAAATATTGCTTACTATGGACAAAGTAACATTCTGTTTTGAACATAACACCCTTACATATTTCATATGTTCCAAATGTGGCTCTTCACCCGAAAAGTTTAGTCACTCATGCCTTACATTTTATCACTAAAAAAAATTAAAGATTACCTGGATTAACTGCAGATGAGCCACATTACCACAGAAGAAAGTCTGCTGATCATCCACAAATCCTGTCAGTTCTGTTTCCTCTACTTCCTCCCCATTCAACATCAAAACTCTGTGGAATGTAGGAAAGCCCAATCAAACTCCCCAGAAGACCTAACCAAGAGCCATATTCAACACTTTCATGGATGTTATTCCTCTACCTGGTTTGCCCCACAAAAGACAGCACTAAGGTGTTATCGGTTTCACGGTGAGAGTCTGACCTCAAAGGCCATAATCCTGCAATTCAGAGACAAAATGCAGTCTTATTAAATTCCTCTGCAAAACACAAGGGATTTCATAACTTAACAAACAAAAATGCCAACCCAACACTTCCTGAATCATCAATGTTTCCGCAATGCTAATTCAAAGTTCTTGGCCTTGTACAACATATTCAACTAATTGGGTATTGTTTCTAAGTAAAATGGATTGTACTTTCAAAAATTAAGATTCTCAGAATAGGTTGTATAACCAAAAGGTAAATAACAGCAAGAATACACAACAAGGAAAAGAGGACATAGTAAATATGCAAAGGGGGGGGGGAGAGAAAGAGGAATAAAATGCACACACATACAGTACAAAATACCCAAATCCTTTTTCTGAAAGGATGGCCAGATTCCTCCCCAAAATTTCCTAAATAGTATATTCAGTTTTCTAAGATTTCATGAGGATTAGCACACATTAAAAAAGCTCATTCAAAAAATCTGAGAACTGACAACCTTGGAGTGTGCACTATTATTTGTTCATCATCTGTTTCTAATGGAGACACACATACACACCTTTAATCCCTGGGAGATCAATGCTGGCATGTTCATGAATCCCAATTCCATTCCGGATGATTCTCAGAGAACCTTCCTTAAAGGCACCAGAGCATGTAACCAGCTGTGAAAAGCAGGTATAATTAGCATATACTAATTACATTATTAATATTTAAGGACGTGCAATGTAATTATAGAGAGTAGTAATTCACATCACCCTTTAAGAAGTTTTTTTCTCAATCTTTTAGTAAATTACCTAATCAAAAATCCCACTTAAGACAAAGTCCTGCAGTCAGTTCCATTTTATAGTGAAACAAGAACTTTCCTGAAATGGCTCTGTATTATTGTTTCAGAATTTAATGCATATGCCAGAAAAAGTAGCCTTTCTAGGTCTCTGAAATAGCCTTTGCACTGTATTATTTCAAGAGTCAACAGAATAATAATTTTCCAAGCTATTATCAGATTTACTAGAATTTACTAGAACACACAACAGCATTCAGAAAGAAGCTAATTATCAACTTCCTCCTAACACACGTTTGGTGAGAGAGAATAGGTTGGGTTTTTCAACAGAAGAGATTCATATACATCACACAGATCAACTTGGGAAAAATATATTATTGCAAAGCAATATTTCAAAGGGGATATAAAGCACCTTTCTTAGCAAGATCCAACTTTTACCTGGCCTTGACCCTGTCTCTCAAGATCTACCACACACATGTCCACAATTGGCCCAAGGTTGGTGAAGGTTTCCATGGCCACAACATAGGAGCCTTGTTCATTACTATCCACGTTGAGCTAGGAATGAAAATAATATTAAGTTTCTTGTGAAAATAAGCAATTGTTTGCTTAAATTTTCTTTATTTCATCTACTTGAGCAAAATGTATTAAAACTCCAGTTTTTGTCTTACTTTGTTTCAAAATAAAACGAACAAAAACCAAGAGAATAAAATTCCTGAGTGACAAAAATAAAACTAGAGGTCTCACAACAATGCCATTTAAATATATAATAAGTAAAAGATTAGCAAACTACTATTTCTTGGTACCTAATTATTAATTAAAAGCTACACTTTACCTTCACAAGTTGGGAATCCCCAAGACGAGAGCCAACAAACACAACACCATTGTCCAAATACGTCAGGCATTCTGCTATGGATGTCTAGGAATAAGTAAGGCAAAATTAGCGATATTAGGCATTTTAAAGACATAATAATAAGGGATGTGCAGCTATTTAAACCCAAAGCAGGAAAGATATTTTGACATGGATATGCTCATGTATATGCAGGCAGTTCCTTACTCAAAGATGTGTATTCCTGGGATTGTGCGGCTATTATGCAAGGCCAAGAAAAGATTTGGTTCTTTAAGGAGCTCCTGACAAGTGCAGTGATTGTACTCATGCCTAGATCTCAAACATGCTTCTGGCTTTGAATGTCAATAGTTGCACACATACATTAGCTGCATAGACTGTAATATGTACATATTAAAAAGTATCCAATGAACATACATTGCCACAACAAAATATAAATGTGTCTTAGTCGTAAGTAGAGACTTATCCCTCACAAATATGAAAACCGTAAATGATTTTAGATTACATTCTCTCTCGGCCTTATTTGGTACATCAAATTGCCATCAAGTTATGCACTTTTCTTTAAACTCCTTTGAAGGCCAGTATTTAAGTCCTAGTCTGGGCTTTAACCCATATGTGAGAGATCATTATCTTGATGCTATCACCACTAGAGGCACATGTGAGAATGCAAGAGATGGCTCTGCTCCAGTTCCGAACCAGTCAAGGATAATGTCAAAGTTTGCTTTGTTTCATGTTTCCACTGGGAGGAAAAATCTCCAGAGTGGCTTTGCGTGAATCTTGTTTTTTATTCAATATGTATTCTATTTTTAGTGTCCTCCAACAGATAATTTGCCAGTGGAAAGACAGAGTATACAGGTAGCCCTTGACTTACAACCTCAACTGAGCCCAAAATTGATGTTATTAAGTGAGCATTTGTTGAGTTTTGCCCCATTTTATGACTTGTCTTGCCACAGTTGCTAAGTGAATCACTGCAGTTAATAAGTAAGTAGCCTGGTTGTTAAATGAATCTGGCTTCCCCAGTGACTTGGCTTGCCAGAAGGTTGCAAAATGTGATCACATGACCCCGGGGCACTGCAATCGTCATAAATGTGAGTCAGTTGCCAAATGTATGAATTTTGATCGCATGATCATGGGGATGTTACGAAGATTGTAACTGTGAAAAATGATCATAAGTCAGTTTTTTCAGTGCCGGTCAGTTGAACGGTAACTAAATGAACTGCTTAAGTTGAGGACTACCTGTCTATTCAATTGCTAAGATGTTACAAATGAAATACATTTTGAAAAAATTTAGATCTGTGAAAAAAAAATTCAATGATGGATATAGCCCTCCAATTATGAATCATGAAATACAAACCTCTTATTACAAAATTTAAAAATGCTGAACACCATTTTTTTTGCTTATTTTAATGCAGCACAATTTTAAGCCCTATATTCAAAAATTACAAAAAAATAGTATTTGGGAAGGACTCAGTCTCTTCTGGTATCGGCAGTAATTTTTTTCCACTCTTCTAGTTCTTCTTCCAGCTGACATCACACACCAGATGCTCCAGAAATGGAGGAGAAAACAAAACTTACCTCACCAAGCAATTCCACACGTAAGTCCTTGAGACTGACTCCACCATCCATCTGTTCTTCCTTCTCCAAAAGCAGCATGAATAGCCGACCCTCCATATCCCCCAACAGATAACGGGACCCATTTGGATCTACCCGGTTGTGACATACAATTGTACTTTGCTGTTTCAGGAAAAAAAGTGTTACTTAGAAGTCTTTGAAAAGCCAAGATGACCTTAACATTGATCCAAACAATTCTATTATTCCTCTAGAAAGAGTAAGCTGCAATAGTTTTTGTTTTAAAAAAAGCATCCTCCAGGATATAAGGAAGTTCCCTAGTTTCCTTCCTGATGAACCAACCCATACTTGGCCAAATTCACAGAACAGCCATTTAAGTGCACATGAAATACATTCTCCATGTATTTCCTTATTCTAAAAAAACTACAGACAAGGCAGCAAGCAGTTAATGTAGGCCCAGATGCCCACAGAAATTCCCATTTATTTATAATTTCCATTCCTAAGGCTTCCCACGTGCCAACAACTCTGGACAGCTCACAGAATGTTAAAACATCAGTTAAAACACAGAAAAAATGCCTAACATGTAAAGTAAATTTAGTTTCAGCCCTAACAAAATGTTTAAACTAGAGGCAAGCAAACTGATGCTACATAAATGATACAAATCATATTTGTTCGGGACTTATGGGATGTAGCATAAAATATTAAGAGTGTACCTACTTTCTTACATCCATACCAATGATACTGTAAATATGAAGCACAGAATTCCAGCTTTAAGCAAATTACTTTTCCAAGTATTCTACTGCTTACCTTAATGATGGGTGGGGCTATAGCCAGATATTTATCACCATTGTGATAAGTAATGGATTCTTGTCCAATAATGATGGCCCCTCCAAACGGTTCAGGCACTACAAAGAAATTGTTGGGAATATTCATCTCAGATGCATAGAGAATAATCAACACAGGAAAGGAATACAAACCAGGCAACCCAAGTATATTAAATTAAATTTCGATAGCTTGTTTATATTCATAGAATTTCCTGTTCATCAGAAAAAAGCCACTTTTCAATGTAATAAAATAGTTTAAAGCACGAAAATATACTTTTAATTATTAGGAATAATTCAGATGGTCAATATCCTAACCATATTTTATTATATACTTTAGAAAAGAGTTTTCTGTTTCTTTACTCACTGAAAGCAAGCAAATTTTAATTTCAGTTTCTTATACAGCAATTTAACTTTGTTTTGGGTAGTGGTTACAAATAAATGAGGAGGAAGAAATCAATAAATTTCAGATTTTCATTAAAGCAGGTCGTCTTCTCACAAAGCTATCAGGTAAAATTAAATATAGATCTGTTTTTAAAATACTGGAGCTTTTGTGGCTTATAAGTTTCTCTATTCATTTTTCCTTTGATAGTACATCCTAAATCATCTTGAACATTATAATTCCTGAGTTTTTCCTGCCAGCATAGTTTAAGTTTAAAATTGCAGCAGTGCAATGATGGATTCTTAAGTCTACGAGAAAACCTGAGCCTGGCAAGTAGTTATCATTGGGCAACACTACTTTCATTATAGGCACTGCTCCAGTTACATAACTACTTTGGCCCCGAGAGCCTGGGGCAATGAAATTTTCATACAAATTGGAATTGGACCAACTGCCCCACCCCTACATCCAAAAAAAGAACTGGGATTTTTTCTAGGTGCAAGTTTAGTACAGTGGCTTAAAAACAGCCTAGGGAGTTCTTTTTTAAAATGTCGGTTTTTATGTCTAAATAATTATAGTTACCTTATTTGCTTGCAGAAGCATATTTTTTAGATAAAAAACTCACCTGCAATCACCATTGACGCTTCAGCCTCTACATTCTCCTGCTTCCAGGGTCCCTTGTTAAACTCCTTCTCACGCAAAGACACTTCATATGTTTTGACATGACGGCCCTGTGGATCCTAAAGGGATGGAAAGTACAACCACTAAACATAAACCCATCACTATTTAATTATCCCCATTTAACATGAGAAGAATCATTTTCATAGGAATGCTCAAAAATCAAACATTCCCTGAAAGATTTTTATTTTTATAACATTTGCACAATGAAAAAATATATAGACGCACTTTCATTAAAGCAACTTCAAAACCTAAAGAATGCTTCTCTCCCACAAAATAAGGCATTTCCCCAATTCTGAACAATACTGTTCCCGTTTTAATACAGCTAATGGAATTGTTAAGTTATATATTTATCAATACATTTCAAATAGTAACCATTTTGCTTTATTTAACTAAACCCTTCAGATTTCTTTCTTAACTCCTCCACTTTATGACAAACCTTTTAAAAAAATGTAGGTTTTAAAAATCACATTTTCCTGATGCTGGAATCTCAAGACAGCACATATTCTGGATTGATTTAATAAGGCAAGCCTTGTGGTAAATTAGCCTTATAAAGTTTCTTGCTAATAGAGAATGGACAAATCACTAACTCTCTTGTAATTATAACCAAATTGAGATATTTTACAATCTAAAAATGAGTCCCATAGACTTTCCAGTTTTGGTCACCACACTATAAAAAAGATGTTGAGACTCTAGAAAGAGTGCAGAGAAGAGCAACCAAGATGATTAGGGGCAGTGGTGGAATCTAAATTTTACCACCACCGGTTCTATCGGCGTGGCTTGGTGGGTGTGGCTTGGTGGGGGTCATGTGACTGAGTGGGCATGGCCCACTCAACGTCACTCACAGCAAGGTGGGGCGGCACCGGGCAGGCTTCTGCGCATGCATACGGCTTCCGTGCGACGAGGCTCGACCGAGCAGCCTTTCGGGGCCTGCTCCATCTCTGCTCTCCGGGGCAGCAGCTGCTTCTCTCTGCGGCGCTGCTTCTCTTGCTGGGAGAGCATCTTGTGCAATTTAGCAGCTGTGAGCTGCCACTTTCCTCTAAGTCCCATCCGGAAAGCGCTATGCACAGAGAAGCAGCCACCATGTTGAATGCTGTTTCTCTCAGCCACAGCACTTTCCGGATAGGACTTAGAGGACCCAAAGCAGCGGCTCATGACTGCTAAATTGCACAAGAAACTCTCCCAGCAAGAACAGCAACGGAGAGAAGCAGCTGCCGACCCAGAGAGCTCATTGAGCGTCTCCGTGAGTGACTAAGGCTCGACAAGGGATGGAAAAAGTAGCTGCAAGATCTCCGCAGCACTTTCAAGTTGGATCTTGTTAAGGGTAAGAAGAACCATCCGTTCTATTCCCAAAGTGCTTCAGCACTCCTGTGCCTCCGCAGCCCCCCCCCCCGCAGCCCTTCAGCCTAGTGTGGCAGGCCGCAGGCCGAATAAATTGCTTCGGCAATTTATTCGAGGTGTAGTTTGAGGCCAGAGGGGGTCGATGGCATGTGGGCAGAGGCTCCGGATGGAGCAAGACAGGAGCCCGGGAATGGCGCATTCCCTGACCCAGCCTAGGCGAAGGGTGAACAGGCGGAGGCTCCAGAGCAAGCCCGGAGCCAGAGAATGGCACTTCCCCCAACCCAGCCTAGGCGAAGGGTGATCAGGCAGAGGCTCTGGAGAAAGGCCAGAGCCAGGGAATGGCGCTTGCCCTGACCCGGTGTAGGCGAAGGGCGATCGGGTGGAGGCTCCGGAGCAAGGCAAAGGGTGAGTGGGCGGCATGCTTACCTTTGTGAGCAGAGCGGGCAAGGTGCAGAGAAGAGCAGAGGGGTGGCGCGGAGGTTAGCTGGGCCGCATGGCAAAGGCAAGATATATAGAGCGGGGTGGGGTGGGGCAGGGTGGGCAGTGAGTGGGTGGGGCGAGCAGGTGGACG
>JANHFL010006776.1:0-12318 GCA_032468155.1 Oxyrhabdium leporinum | reverse complement strand
CGGGGCCAGCCAGAGGTGATATTTGCCGGTTCTCCAAACCAATCAAAATTTTCCCTACCGGTTCGCCTGAACCGGTGGGAACCAGCTAGATTTCACCTCTGATCATGGGTGTCAAACTCAATCGCATCATGTGACGTATCATGACATTTTTTGCCTTTACAGAGCCAGGATGGGCATGGCCCGTGCATGACACATCTAGCCCGCAGGCCACCAGTTTGACAGGCCTGGATTACGTGATCAAAACTCAGATGCTTCACAACTGGCAGGTGCTTGCAACCATTACGACATCCTGCAGCGACATGATCGCCATTTGCACACTTCATAGCGGCTTCCAACAAGTCAAGGAAGAAGCCAGCAGTAAAATCACAAGTCACAGACATGTCTTGCTTAATAAACACCACAGAGCTGATGTCATAAGCCCATCATAGTCATGTGATGTCTCACGACACACTTAACAAATGTATTACTTAGCAGTTGTCAGTCCCAATTGTGGTAACCAAGCAAGGATTACTTGTATAAAGCTTGTATACGTACAACTGTTGCTTTTCATTGGGTTTTGAAGCTTTGTGAAATTATGTCTCAAGAACACATATTCTGGCAAGCCTGCAGGTTCTAACTTTGAAAAATATTATTCTAAACTAGCTAAAATGCAACTTAGGAGTAAAGGCAATAGTTATTTTTTACATGACAATAGTATTTAAATACTATTTAAATGTAGGCTTTAAAAAAAAACAATAATTAGAATAAATGTTCCTAGCCTTTATATAAATCACAAGAGGTTCCTAATACAACTTATAAGTATTTAATCAAAATATGATAAGCACATATTTTCTCCACTCTTGGAGAAAAGGTGGGCTATTACCCTCACAGTCAGTGAATGGCTTCCAGGAACTTCAGAAGGATAATGTAAAATAAGAAATATCGCTTGAATTTGGAACTGGAAGGTGAATGGTGAGGTAGGAGTATCTGAAACATAACTAAACTATTAATGTAATCCCCTCCTTCCTCCAAGCATGATAAATGACCATGTTTTTAAGTACTACAGACTAGGGCAGTGCAATTATAAAAATAATCCATTCCCCCAGAGTCACATTTGGATGGAAGGGAGAGACAACTGGGGAGTCTGACTGAATTCCAATTAGTACAATATAGAACTGGGAGAAAAGAAATGAGGACAGATTTGTTCAGTTACTAAAAGTAGCTTAAATTTTTAAATTTTGACCCTGATTTTCCCAAGAAAAGGCCTTTAAATAAGTGAATGCTTAAAATAAAAGTCCTATTAGGTCAGAGAGAGATCAGCTAAATTAAGCTACCTATTTTTCACAGTGGTCAATTGTGGAGTGTAAAAGCAGGGAATCATGACAACTAAAATCAAATGATTTTTGCTGCATATAAAAATGTCATTTATAAACTGCCTTTATGCAGAATAGTAATGTTTTATGTAGAACAAGATTTTAACAACTGAGAGGTTGTAAATCTTTTTTCTTGAAGCATATCCAATGAGAGTTTGTAGGAGATCACAAGAATATAAAATAGCTATCTGAACAAACAAGGCTACTTAGATCTCATAACAATGACAAAAATATTTTAAATTGCACATCACTAGAAAGAAACAAAGACAATGGAAAAATAGGAAGAATTTAACAGTGTTCATCCAATAATTTGACAACAAAAAGACAAGCATAGTCTTAATTCTCAAATTGCACTATTCATTAGTTTCAACACATAAACATTACTTTACATTACTTAACTTGGAGTATACATTATCCAAAAGTTCAAACTCGGTTTACAAAACATACAGAAAACTGCTATGTGATCCAGAATCACAATGTGCCTATTACACTTAATGCACTTTTCCTCTTACCTGCACATTGCCATGGGCTCTGGTGATGATGTCAATGTTCTCTCCACTTTGTTTATACTCAAGAATGCAAGCATTATATTTTGCTGTCAAAATAAAGAGCAAATCCTTGTTTTCCCCCTAAGGAGGAGAAAAAAAGTTTTAGCTAGAAAAGAAAAAAAAACCACTCCACATTCTGCAACAACAGGTTATTCCATTTGTAAAATGTGTATCTCAAATGAAAAATGTCTGAAATACAGATGCTTTTGCTTGTCACAACTTAATATTAGTGCTGCATTAAGCATTTTTTCCTGTAACTGTACATAAATAAGCTCCTCCAAAAAGTATTTAATCAGAAAGTATATTAATTAGCTTTCATGTGAAACACTACATGAATTCATCAAGGAACATGAAAAGCACTGGAGCTGTTGGATGTTCGAGAGGGACTTGCAGCAAAGCGATGCAAACATTTTACCTCAAATGTTATTCAAATGGCCAGGCCAGACAACATAGCTGTTTTGGTTGAGAAGATTACTGTTGAGCACAACTTAACATCAAATATCACCCCTAAAAAACCCAGCAGCAGTCAAGCACAACATACTGGAGTAACATGGCAAATTTCCGAATCCAATATCAAAAATGAATCACCCAGAAGTAAACACTCGGTCCACACAATCAACTCACAACAGACCGGCTGTGTGCAATCATCACAACGTGTTAAATTCCAGCAGGCCACCACCAGTCCTAAAAAATAAAGCCTTTGCATACCTGAACTTTTCAAAGGCGTCTTCCCAATCTAAACAGTACACTGGGCTGATATTTTTTTAAAAAACCAATACCCCTCCACCGGGATAGCAAGCCACAAGGCCAGGTTCCCACCATGTTCGCATTCCCCAGAGATCCCCCAATGGCCGGGATCGAAACCAACGAAACTTTTCCGGTAGAACAAGAAGCCCAATCCGATCCGTTGCTGGACGTAAAGGATCGAGGCACGTTACCCCGGCCAAGCAAAGGGTGCCCAGCGGCCGCGTTGCCCTTCGGGAGGAGGCGATGCTCACCTTGGGGCGGAAGAGCTCCATGACGGCGATCTTGCCGTACATGCCCACCTCCTTGACGGGCCGCAGCCCTTCTGCGGTGACCACATAGATCTCAAGGCGGGTGTTCTTGGCGATCAACAAGTTGAGGTCCTCCGCGGAGGTGAAGTGACCTGGGGCGAGGAAAGAAAGGCCGCGGGGTGAGGGAGGTCCGATCGGCAGAGCCCAAAGCCGGAGGGGCGCAGAGCCCCGCGGCCTCCTCCCCTTCGTCCGCCCGCTCACCGATCCCGGGAAAGGCTCCCTCCTCCCAAGCCATTACCGGTGACGCAGCTGTTGACGGCCGTGGGCTTCTGTGCGGTGACCACGTAGTTGCACGACATGGCGAGGCCGGGAGCGAGGCGGAAGGCGAGGACCGGCGGTGCCGAGCGCAGCCTTGAGGGCCCACTACCGCCCTCAATGGCACCAGTGAGAAACCGCCTGCACCAGAGCGCCGGCGTCCCGCTTTCGCGCGGTGCACGACGGGGAAACGAGAGGATCGAGGGTCTTTTGTAGCGTGTGCGAGAGCGCCCTCTTCCGGCCCGAAGGGAGGAAGCGAATTTTGGAGGACGGATGTTGCCCTGATCTCATGCGCGTGCGCGCGCACCGACCAAAGCCCGGCGGGAAACGGAGTTGTCGTGTTTGCGCCAGCTAGAGGTTGCGGGAGTGGGGCCCGAAACGCTCCTTTTATCTTAGCGCATTTCTCCCCTTTGGGCTCCAGTGCGAGCTCCTCCTTGTTTCCCTCCTTAGCGGTGCGCAGCTTATTCCCAGTACGTGCGCGACACGGCGACCCCCACGACCAACTGCCAGAGCGCTCGCGCTGGGCTCTGCCAATGAGCTGCGTCCTCCCCTCCTTGGAGGCGGCGCGCGTGTATTTCAGACTCGAGTTCAGCGCCACCTTTGCATTCCTGGCTAAAGTCCGCGGAGGGTCCTCGTGAGCTCAGCTCGGTCTCCTCTTCCATCCGTTCTGCCAGAAAGGTGGTTCTTATTGTGGCGCCCGGATCCCTTGCTGGGTGGCTTCTAGAACCGAAACTTGGGACATCATGCAGGTGAGACCTGATATTTTGGGGGGGAGGGAGAAGACGGGGATGCTAAAACCTTTGGCGGCTAAAACATACCAAGAATGGTTGCAGGAATTGGGTATCTGTAGTCTACTGAAAAGAAGGACCGGGGTGACATGATAGCGGTGTTCCAATATTTGAGGGGGTCAACCTATTTTTCAAAGCACCAGAAGGCAAGAGGAACAACAATGGATGGAAACTAATCAAAGAGAGAAGCAATCAAGAACTAAGGAGAAATTTCCTAACAGCGAGAACAATCAACCGGTGGACTGGCTTGCCTTCAGAAGTTGTGGATGCTCCATCACTGGGGGCTTTGAAGAAGAGATTGGACAGCCACTTGTCTGGAATGGTATAGGGCAGGGGTGTCAAACTCAAGGCCCGGGGCCGGAACCGGCCCATGGAGTGCTTTGGTCTGGCCCGCGGGGCTGCCCTGGAAACAGCAAAGGACCAGCCCACGGTGCCTCTGCCAGCAAAAACGGAGCCCAGGTGGGCAACGGGGGCTCTCTCAAGCTCCGTTTTTGCTGGCAGAGGGTTGCAGGAGGCAATCGCAGCTGGAAACGGAGCTCGAGAGCCCGTTTTCACTGGCAGAACACTTGGGCCACCACAGGCTCCCCCAACATGGGTGACCTCGAGGTGGCCACCCACCCTGGCTATGCCTACAATGGCCCATCAAGGTCAAACACGATCATGATGCAGCCAGCAATGAAATCGAGTTTGACACCCCTGCTATAAGGTCTCCTGCTTCAGCTGGGGATTGAACTAGAAGACCTCCAAGGTGCCTTCCAACTCTGTTTATTCTATTATTATATGCCTTAGTCCACGAATTCTCAATCTTCTTTTGCTCATGGGCCCCTTCTGGCCCTCATCGCCTCTGTTACCCCTTTCTTACCATTAGTATAAAAAAGATTTCACTGTCTGAATTACTTCACATATATTGATTTGGCCCCTAGAAAAATGACATGGCTCCCCTGGAGTCATCTGGTCCTTGCTGACAACCACTGCTTTAGACAGTCTTTCCTTGGAGCAGTATATAAATTAAAACACCAGAAGTATTCTGGTGCAGTTGATGGATGGTATTTGAATTTCTTGCTTTTTCCAATACAGTATTCTGCTTTGTCTGCTCTTCCATTATTAATGAAAGTATTTTTGCAGCAATTATTTTTAACTGTTAATTGCAAAATAATAAGCAAACTGGCAGCAAGAGGCAATTTTAAAGGAATCAGAAAATGATGGGTAGAAGGAGATCTAAGGAGGTAAAATAAAAATGGAATGAAGCAAGGTGAGGCTGACCATAAGAATGAACAGGAACATATAATATTGCAACAATTTTGGGTCAGGTCTCAGTTATGTATAAACGTTAAGCAACGGTTACAAAAGATCAGTAACACAGGAACGGAGTAGTGTTATCAGATCTCAAACACAGTGATTAATCCAAATTGTATGTTTGCCTTAATAATAGCATTTTGACCAGTTGTATAAAAGTAACTAAAAGAACACGTGCTTTACAACCAACTGTTATAAACTTTAGGACATATTTTGGGATTTTTATTAACTACTTGACATCAGAATGGAGCTCTATTTTTTTTCCTTATTACCAAATTACCAGCCAGCAGGAAAACACTGTGAAAACTTGGGTTTAGAAGTTTCAAAATTATAGTGTATATGCATAATTATATGCATATAATTATTTACTTTTGTAAGGGGTTCAAGAATATATCAGAAGTGTTCTAGGGGTGTGGGCTATAGAAAAGGTTGGGAACCCCTGGTCTAAATGAAGCATATTCCTCAACATTGATGCATGTATACTTGATAGAGAGAGGAAAGAGTTTGATAAAGGTTATATATAGCTGTCATAGAATACTATTAAAGGCAGGCTCAGTTTGTTCTAATAGATAATATGCCTGATTATCCAGAGGGAGTTTGTTGACATATATTAGAAATGCATTTAACTGTTTCAGTTACACAGCATATCATACAATTTTGGCACTGAATGATCTACCACAATCCCAGTGGCAACAAGCCTGTGGATAGTCCCTAAGATCTTGATTTAAGTCCAAATTCAAGTGATAAAATATCTGAAATTCTTTTCTCCTGAAATAATTTCCAAGGTTTATATGTGTGTATTAATAAGCAGCTGTGTAATGTTTTGTTTTTAGTAGTGCAAAGTAATCATTAAGAGATGTGCTATTCAAGTAGCATCTACAATTTGTATATGGCTTTGTAGAGATTGTATTTCAGATATCACAGGAGAATCATTCATTCTGAATCTAAGTAAATGATTTAATCTTTAAAGCTGCTACACATTTGGAATTGCTTTCTGTAAAAGGACGAGTATATGTGAACTCTCTTGTTATGTCTCCTCATTTTAGAACTCAAAGAAACTAGTGAACACAATTCTGAGTTGTGCGGATGATTCATTGGCTGGAATAGTAACTTGCAATCCTAATCTTCAGCTTCTAAATGGACACAGAGTGGCTCTACGTTCTGACTTAGAGAACATAGAGGGCAAAGTTGCACTTATTTCTGGAGGTGGATCAGGACATGAGCCTGCACATGCAGGTTAGTGGAGTGGGTTTCTGGAAAATTTTTCAGTCTTGAATACAAAGAAGTGAGGACTTGGTCTGGGATTCATTTATCTGATTTATGTTGCATCTCAGTAGAATCATAGAAAAATCAAGATGCAAGCTACTCCAAGTGTAGATACGATACCATCCTGTCTATCATTTTTCCACAGGATACATTGGAAGAGGAATGCTCACTGCAGTGGTCGCCGGTCCAGTATTCACTTCCCCTGCAGTGGGTAGCATTTTAGCAGCAATTCGGACTGTGAAACAAGCAGGAGCAGGTATGATAGCATTTTTGGTGAACTGACATCCCATTTGGATAAGGAACAGAAGACAATTCAGTTCTTTCTTTTATAGTTGGGATATTGCTAATAGTGAAGAACTATACAGGAGACCGCCTGAATTTTGGGCTGGCATTGGAACAGGCACATGCAGAAGAGATCTCTGTGCAGATGGTGATAATTGGTGATGACACTGCCTTTGCAACCAAGAAAAAGACTGGCAGGAGAGGCCTATGTGGCACAGTACTTGTACATAAGGTAAGAGTCGTCCATCTTTGATCTGAAGGCAGATATTGTCATTGGCTATGCTTTTTTTGCACAAGAGCAATCTCAAACTACACATTCTATTGAAAAATGTTAGATAATGCCAAGTACTTTGTCTTATTTATGCTTGCTATTCATTACATGCAGTCTTTCAGCATCAGTATTTGGTGGCTGATCACTAAGCTTAGTTTGGAGAATATGGGGAAAACTTTGTAAACTGTTCTGTGTAGATTTAAACAGAGATTATTCAGAAAATATACATACAACATTTTTAATTTGATTGTTTCTAGGGATGTTTATAGTTATAGTTACAAGAATTCATACATTTTTAGCAAACCCTTTCTTATTTTTAATTTATTTAAAGCATTTGGAAAAACAGAATAATGACTACAGAAAAAAGAAAAATAAAGAAATACATTATCAGTAAAAATACAGAGTTTACAATTGTGATATTTAAAATACAATATTTTAGTAATTGATTATATGTAACTGAGCATATCATATCATTTTTTAAAAATATAACTGCAATTCTCTATAAAACTCTGAACAAGGTATTACTATCACCAACTATTATCACTTTGAGGATAAATGCACATAATCATATAAAATTTTAAAAAATGAAATATAGTTTTCTGGTAATGTTTTAGTTTTGTATTTCATCTACTTTTTATATGAGCTCTTTTTTGCCTGAATAAAACCTAATTTTTCATATAGTATAGACACACCTATCATGCTGTTTCCTTTCAACATTGTTACAAAGCACACAAAAAGAGTATGAGCAATGAAATTGGAGGCAAGATACATTGGAAAATCTAATTTGAAATCTAATTTAATTACACTAATTTTTACATTTTAAAACAACTAATAATTGTAATGGGTTTTTGTCATATACTTTTAAATTACAATTCTACACATATGAAATGGGAAAGTTTTATGAACTTAATGCATTTATTTTTAAATACAGATGAAACTAAATTGAGACAGTCCCATGGGGCAGTATGTGGAAATAAAGCTAATTAAAATAAATCCATTTTTTAACAAATGTAATCCTGAAATGACAACATTCTGTCTTGGAATTATTAAATTTTCAGTTTCCAAATTATTTATACTATTGGAGGGATAAAGTGTAGAAACTTCAAGTAAGTTCTAGCAGATGGTGCTTTCACTGAACCACAGCTTAACACTTTATTCACAAGCGTTTTCCTTCATTTTTAAGAGAGACGCATCTCATATTCTTTCGGATACAGTATTGAATTGTGACCTGTTAAAACCATTATGTTAAGGGGTCCATGTAACATATTTTCTGTTTATATTTAGGTGGCTGGAGCGTTGGCTGAGGCAGGTGTTGGTGTGAATGAAATTGTTCGTAGAATTACTGCTGTTACAGGAGCAATGGGTAAATGTTCACTTCCCTTTTCTAGAATAAGTGTCGACTGAATGTAAATCATTCCTGTGTCTGTCTGCCTATCTGCATCCATCCATCCATCCAGAACAACATGTGACTTTCCCTACCCCATTGCTTTGTGGGATGCCGGCAGGGAAAGTGGCAAATGGCATTCAGATGACCGTGGGACACTGCAATTCATAAGTGCAAGCCAGTTGCCAAGCACTTCAATCAGAATCACAGGGCGTACAACAACCATAATTTCAAGGACAGTACCACTCATTCATCAGCATTATAATTTTCAACAGTTGCTGATCAAGTGATTGGTAAGCAAGGATAATGTGTAGTAAGAAGCAATTCGAATGACGAAATAACTCACATCAGATTTTAAATTCCAGTTACAAATCTTATTAATTAAAAGGCAACTTTAGGTTAGTCATAATCTCTGAGATTTAGGTTCTCTTACAGAGGGCTTATGAGAAAACTATGGAATGTATATATTATGCATATCTTTTCTTGAGATGAATAGAATAAGGCAACAGTAAGAATAATACATTTTGTTAAAAAGATATACTTGATCTTGTATGAATAGTATTTATCTATCTCCCAATTCCATGCTACACAGTGAAATTAGAGTACTGTTTGAAATTCTGTGCTATATTTCAACATGATAAATGAATTTGTTAATCTATTTTACATTGATGCAGAATGCTATCTGGTATAGCTGCATTTTTCTTTTTATATATTTTATTTGCATAGGCACTCTTGGGATAAGTCTGTCCCCCTGCAGTGTCCCAGGATCCAGACCCACCTTCCAGCTTGCAGATGATGAACTTGAGCTAGGTTTAGGTAAGAATGTGTATATCACTTTTGTCTATCCTTTTCTTTAGAATGACATGTCAGTGTTTTTTTTTGTTAAAAAAGAAACTAGCAACTGAAGATACTTTGCTTTATTTGCAGGAATCCATGGTGAAGCAGGCGTGCGCAGAATGAAGGTAAGTTGACTGGGACCCATCTTATATACCTAGAAGTGTATTCTTGTCCATTGACATGTATCATTTTCACAGATGGCAACAGCAGATCAGATAGTCAACATAATGCTGGATCACATGACCAACCCTTCCAATGCTTCTCGTGTGCAACTCAGGCCTAGTGAGTAACTTTGTACTAATATAGCTATTATTCCCCAAAGTTCTCAAAGGACACTGGTAACTATTTTGGTGTGATTCTTTTTTTTTTAATGTAATCAGTGTAATAATTTTTCACCCGAACAGCAGCATTTTTGGTGAATTTACTACAGATGTTCCTCGACTTACAGGAATTCCAGAGCCCGGAATTTCTATCATATGTCACCATACCAATAAAGGAGAATATTTGTAGCTCAGGGTTGAAATGAGGGGTCCTTGGTGCTCTCTGAGCTTGCTTGTTTTCTTGCAGATATTTCATTACCCAAACTAGATAACATCATCAGTGCTCATAAGGAGTCCATATGTCACCATGATTGTAAGTCGAAGCACCGACGTGGCTGAACTGAATTTATGACATTTGTTGTGGCCCTTATTAAATGAACACTGTTGTCATTAAGCAAACACTGTGGTCAATAAGCAAGCCCATTGTCCACACCAGCTGTTTTGGAATGGAAGTAAATGCTAGTTTCTGGCAAAAAAAAAGTCATACCCAATGCATGGGATACTGCGGATGGCCATAAATGCAAGCCAGATGTCAAGAGTCCAAATGCGATCACACGACTGCAGGGGGGCATCAGAACTTTGAATTTGGATTGTAAGTACCTTTTGAGGGTTTCACTGTACTGTCAAGTGGTCTCAAAGTGAACATTCTTAAGTCGAAAATTACCCTTATGTGATTAGCAATCCTAGGGGTATTCTGACTGTTGTGACTATTTACCTTTACTACATATACAAATCTAGTGTACTTAAATCATCCTCTATGTATTAATATTTGCAGATTACATTTATATTAGGCTTCCAGGCCATTGAAACACCTTGTAATTATACCAATATATATATGTATATACATTGCTTTCAGATTCTTCTGTGGTCTTGGTAGTGAACAACCTGGGTGGATTATCCTATCTTGAGTTGAATATAGTAGCTGGATCTGCTGTTTGCTCTCTTGGTAAGTTTTTTTTGTTGAAAGTAAGGTAAATGAAAACAAACATCCAGCTACCAGCAAAGTATTCACCCCTCTGAATGCTTTGCATACCTCCATTTTAATTACTTGGGATTAAAGTCATTGTCATATACACAGCCAAGGTCTTTTGGGTACATTTATTAACCTAACATTAAGAATTAATTTAATAAATACACAAATCCTATTTTGAAATAGCTAGACAATGTGCTCCATCGGGTCATTTCAGATATATTTCCTTACCTGAATTCCCTTAATTGGAAATGTTGGGATACATTCAGAGATAGTGTATCTGTCTTGAAAATAGCTCAAATTGAACTATATTACAAAGTCAAATATCAGCACAGGAAATACTTTATGACATTTTATTACATCATAAACTACTTTATGATAATGTTTATGTCATAACATGTTTTATAAAATTTGCCAGATTTCAATTACATGGGAGTCATGGGTGCCAGATTTTGGACATACTCATTTGAGGCATCTTAGTTCAAAATGTTTTGTCCTATGGTATATCATTTTGCCCCATGAAAGGTTACAGGAATCATAGTTTTAGTAGTATATAGATAATGCTGATAGGAATTAAAATATAACCTGGGCAGAAACTGGGATTCAGCTGCATCATAAATGAATCCATAATATTTAGATCAGCATGACAAGCTGCTTCCAGGCAAATAATTGAATATCTATATAGAGGAAGGGACAAAATACAGGAACTGTTATTTTGGCTTGGGGTTAATTATATTACCAAGGCAGCAGTCCTTGGAATGAGCAAAATGTATTCCTCAAACTATCCTTCACAGAAACATAATTGGATGCTTCCTCATCAAAACTCATGTCCCAGTAGAATAAAAGTAGACATCTTCCATTGGTGTGGAGATAGAAACTCATCCTCCCAACTTGCAAAAGTCTATTCAGTGATGTGAGAATTACCAGGAAGAGGGGAGCTGAAATTTTTCTCTGGGTTTTGCTTGAAGGGGGGCTTTTTGGCTCCATTTGACAGGACTTTAAGACTGAGAAAAGGTAAGGTTTGTGTCCAGTGACTTCATTCCCAATTTTGTTTTCATATTTTTGTATTTGAAAATCACACCACCAAATTTCAGGTTTGCCATTGTGAAAGTTTTCTAGAACTTTTTAAATTTTGACAATTTTCATAATGTCTAATTTGTAGGCAGTGGTTTGTATACCTATTTATTACTTTTCTCTTCCATACTACTCTGATACTTTTATCAATGATACCATGTTTACTTGTTTTTTGTCTAAAGATACTTTTATAATAATCTGTGTTAATTTACAGTAACCTCTGATGGGAATTTTATATATTCCTAATGAATTGATGTTTGTAATTTGAATTCACTCTTCAGAAACAAATTACAAAATTTAAGCACAAGTTCTTCATGGGGGATCTTGGTAGTACTATTTTTTTTTAATGTCAAAATTTCTCAGCTCCGTTGGAAATGCCTTAGTAAATAGATCTGACAAGGATATTGCCTTGCCTCAGGTAGGACTACTCCTATTTGGGAAAGGAGAAAAAAAATAGAGACTCATGCTCACATGAAATGGGAAAGAATTACTGATGCAGTTCTGATACCTCCAGGCTGTTCTAGAGGACAGCCCTCTTTATTTTCTGGAGATGAAGGTGAGGGAGGTGTTTGTAAAAAAAATAGTTAAAACATTAACAGATTAAAACTACACAGATTAAA
>JANHFL010006775.1:51083-63979 GCA_032468155.1 Oxyrhabdium leporinum | reverse complement strand
CTAATTAATGAGTACCATCACAAATTAACTTGTTATTTTATTAAATAACAATATCCACACACTTTAGTATACAGCACTCATAATTATCAATAAGACATAATATATCATTAGCATATGAGGGTTTATGTTCAATACCAGACACTTTTATTCACAGAGTGTCCTTTGATTGCCTGATAAGATAAACCAATGGCTCCATATCAAATTAAATAGGGCATCCTTGACAAGTTTCACCAGTCATCTCAATAGTTGAAGACGTAATTACATTCATAATTACCCTGTTTAAAGGATTAGAATATCACAGTGTAATTATATGAATGTTAAAAAGAAGGAAATCAATATTTAGCCAAAATATGTTTCTGTCATCTGAACTACATCATATCAAAGACTTTTTCCATATTCAACAAAATTCTAGTTTTCAAAATGTATGACAAAAATATCAATTAGTAATCTAAAATAAAGCAAGACATGTCATCCATTCAAAAAAGAAACAGATTATAGAGAATAATTGAAAGTAATATAATATGTAGTTTATGTGTCAATCACCACAAAATATGGGCAAAACAGTCATATAATCTTTATCAGACTTCAAAATCTTAGGCTTAGGAGTCTTATTAAAGGAAGTTTTACAGACTTTGTTCAAAGCATCATTTCAAATCTCCAACAATATAGGAGCAAAAAGAAATGTCTTATACAGTCAGTAGGCATTGTGAACTAGTCTTGTTTTCATACATTTCATAGTACCTATAAAAAGTTTGGGCATGGTAATCTCAAGAAAAGCTATGCTATTTTTAAATTATATGTTTTCTTCAGTAATTTTTCATATACTATTATAACATTGAGTGTGTGTATATGTATGTCTATGCAAATATGGTTTATTAAATCAAGGTCATCTGATACATTGCCCTGAGTGCTTTTAATAATAGAGATGGTATTATTTTGAGTTGCTTTCCAGACAAGGCCAATAATATGCGTTTTCCTCCCTCCCAATATATGTGCTTAATTATTCATTGAATAATTTATGTACTGTATATCAAATACATAAAGGAACTGTTAAAACTTGCAAGATGTAGAAGCTTTATCTAATTCCAGTGTGAACTGCATTACACATGAAATTAAAAAGTTCTTTAACTTTTCCCCCCCAAACATATTATTTTTACCCTTATTTTTCCCATGAAATATATGCAATAAGACATCTACAAATGTGCCTTAAAAGTTTTCCAAATTATTATTTCAGTTGTCAACTGTCTTTTTTCTTATGTAAATTTATTGTAATAATTGACTATACCATGACTGGATATTGCAGATAATTCAATATTGCAGTCATCTATGCAATCATTTAAGGACTGAGATACTAAAAATCAAATGACGAACAAAACTGCTACAAACTTTTTTCTTTTTTTTTAAATCCTACCATGAAATTATACCCTCCAAATGAAACTCTATCATATAAACTTGCATGAGAGTTAAATTTAGCTGGAACAATATTGCCATCTAAACAAGGATCTAAAATTTGATTAATATTTCAAGCCACAATGATCTGATCCATTGTAAATGGAAATGAAATTCAGAAATGAAACTGTGATTCTTATTTCTTGTTCTACTACAAATGTTAAAGACATTTAATCAAAGTTATTGCACTGGTAACACATTTTGAATTTACATTAATGTATATTTGCCCAATACATCTTATAGATAAAATATATTTCTAATGTGGAACAATACAGGTTTTCTTGCATCAATTTCTTGACTTTCATCAGAGAACTCAGGGCAGAGTATAACACTTCTGTAATTTTCTAGAAACAACTTTGTGAAATAGTTTGGCTGGAAATGATTACTGGTCCAAAATCATCCAGTTAGCTTACACAGTTAAGAATGGACTTGAACTTTATTCACCCTGGTATTAACCTAGTATTTAAACCAATATGTTACATGCTTACCTTATCACTACACTATACTGGTCTCACCATAGACAGTCTAATTTATGGGAAATGGGTGTACATAAATTCAAATGTCCACTAAATCTGTGACATATAACATGACTCCAGGATGCTGCAATTATTGCAAATACATGCCAGTTGCTAAGCAACCAAAATTTGATCATGTGACTGGGGGATATTGCAATGTCTAAGAAATGGAAATAAGACATTTTTCAGTGTCATTGTTATTTTGAACAATCTGTAAATGAATGATTGTAAGTTAAAGACTATTTGTATTATAAATCATAAAAATGATACTGGGATTCTGTACTGAATAGAAATGGACATGCAGTTTCAATTTCCAGCTTTTATTCCAGATGCAGTGGGGAAAATGTAATTTATCCATAAATATTGCTGTAGGTGATCATGCTCAACATTGTAAAGAATATTTAAACATCATAATTTCATGTCCTGGATGCATCAAGGGTGGAAAATATTTACACAGTAGACAGGCAAAGTCTGAGTGGAATGCAGGTGCTTGGTAGGGGGACAAAGCTTGCAGAGGTGCTGGTAAATTTGCAGCAAGAATTGTAAAAATGTCAAGAAGACTTGTCTGAAGAGATGGCAGCAGACAGGCAGGGGAAGGCAACAGAGGAATTGCTGGAGAAGCAAGAGAAAGAGTGCACATGTGCATGACAACTTACTAGACGCTGAGGAGAAGGCATAATTCAAATTCAAATAACAAGTCTGTAATTCAATACCACACAATAGCTTGAAAAGTACCATAGAGTGAGTCAGAGATTTGGTCAAGAACAGGAATTCACAAATCACAAAGCCAGAGACTAAAGTTGTTTCCAGCAAGAAGGCAATTCCTGCATAATTAAACCCTCTCCTAATGACTGTGCATAGCTGAGACTTTCCCTGCTCAGTGGTTGCCAATAGTGAGGCATGGGTCTTGGTTGCAGAGTCAGCATCTTTCCACTTGCATGTGAGGTGCTTACTTTTCAAGGGTGCAGGATTCTCAAGCTGTGGGAAGTGAGGGGAGGATTGCCCTGATTCTTGGCACTGTGTTAGCTAAAGAAATATCAGTGCTGGTTAAGGAATGACCTAGGAGACATCCATGGGCTTTTGAATCACTAGGTGCAACTCCCAGTGGGACTTCTTCCACTTGCATCTTAGAACCTGGCTCCGAGACCATGACATATAAATTATTTCTATTAAGTGGACTCTATTTTTTTTTTAAATCTGGAACTTTTTACGAAGGAAAAGAAGGAAAACTCCATTTAACTCCGTCCCCAGGTTCATTGGGGTATTCCTGATTTTAGTCTTACAGCTTCTATCTGAGGAGCTGTGATGGTGCAATGGTTGGAAGGCGTACTGCAGGCTAACTCTCCCCATTGCCAGGAATTCAATCCTGATCAGCTCAAGGTTGTTTCAGTCTTCCATCCTTCCAAAGTCAGTAAAATGAGGACCCAGATTGTTGGGGGCAGTATGTTGACTCTGTAAATTGCTTAGGGAGGGCTATAAAGCACTATAAAGCACTATATGAGTCTAAGTTCTATTGCTATGAGACAGTCTGTATGTCAGGGTTCTAACCGACGCCCTAATTAAATCATGAGCCTCAGCCCAAACTTCAAAAGAAATCCAGTTATTTATTAGGAGCTTTATTTCGGCATGGACCAAGTAAAGCCAACTCTGACCTCACGTAGTTTGTGCTTTGGCTCTGACCCAGTTTCTCCCTACCCCCAAGATGTGTCATCAGTCACATTCACCAATGAAGCAATTTCATGGGTTGTAGAAGCCACTCCCTCTGGCCACTGTGGAGATGACCTTGACATTGCCAGCTGGAATGTGCTTTGTTTTGACTGAAATGCACGGTCCTCAATGCAGCTTTGAGGTTCATTTCCCCATCCCGTTGCCTATGGCAACTCAATGGCAGGGCAGGAATGCTTCGCGAGTTGAAACTGTACTTAGAGAAATTGACTAATAAGAATTAGATAGAATATTGGCTGTAACCTGATTCTGCCAGTCTAATAGTTGTTAAAAAAAGTAACCAGGGTAAAACACCACAAATAAAATATAGCAAAATTACTGTAGAATAGCTTTATTTAAATTACACCAAATTAGTAAGCTATTGGAAACCTGTCTTGAAATGATCTTTTTTCTTTTTGCAAAACTATGATTAGCCTCTTGCATTTAGCTAACTGAAGATAAGCACAGTCACTAAAGTCTAAATAATGCTCCCAGCCCTTCTCTTTCCTCATGACATGCCTGTGCCTGCTGCTCATTTTTCTTTGTAGGCTCTAATATGTTTAACATATATCTTAATTATTTGATTACAATGGCATAATTGTATAATTGTAATGCATTGTGTGTGTTGGCTGGAAAGAGTCTGGAGATGCTCACAGAATAACGTTGGGTATACAGGATAATAACACTGAGAGGGAAAATAAATAATAAGGGAAGCTATTTTAGAAGCATTTAAGAAAAATGGTTGTTTGGGAAAAAGAAAGTGGGTGTGAGGCTTCTTATGCCCATAAGTTATGCCCATAAGCCTAAATTGACAAAACAAGAAACTAAGTTTTATAACCATGTCTTTGATGCTTCTCATAGATTCCAACTTTACTGTAATTCTGCCTATTTTGAAGCTCTAGCTGACATTGTAAATATCTTAGAAATGACTTGGATATGACTGAGATAATACTCTACATGAAACAAAGTTCATAAAATTTAGTGCTTTTTCTTGAAAATATGAACAGGTTGGAATAGGTTTGAATATTAATCTGTAAATATAATTACTTTCCAAGTCTCAACATGAGTGACAGAAGAAAAGATGTTATCTGTTTCTATGGCAATAGCTTTGTCAATATTTATCTTTCTCACTCTTTTATATAGAGAAGATAAAAAGATAGATGATTTTAATAATTTATTATTCAGATATAATGTTTGCATATAATGTAAATGACAATTACTATGATTAGTAAAGGCTTGAAATCAATAACAAAACTGCAATCATAGACTGAGGCTATATTTCCATACTAGCTGGGAATGAAGAGAGTTGAACTCTTAAAACATCTGGAAAAGTTTGCATTGGAAGAAAGATGTAAACACAAAGTATATATAGGAGATCCAAGCTGGACGTTAACATTAAAACATCAAAGTAGATAAAATATTTCTTCCCTCCTTTTATTTTCTTTTTTAGATAAGCATATTTATTTAGTTGCACATAGTCATCTCTTCTTCCCAAATAAAATCAGTTTCTACAAACATTTTTTTTTACATCGCTTTTGAAACTTCCTTCTTTTCTCTCTTTCTGTGGGAGGAGAAAGGGCTGATGCTAGGGATGGAGTTCTTCTAGTACTTTCAGCAGTAACATGGTTTGAAAAATATTTGCTTTTGCAAGAGCATTTAATGCAGTTGCTTGAAGAACTATAGTATGCTTCATAGGCTGAGTCTGTAAAATCAGATACTACTAGATTCAATGAAATATATTTATAGGTAATTAATTTTATGTAGGATTTCAGTCCTGTAGGTAAATTAGAATAAAGTAGGATCTGATCTTTTCTTGTCATGTTTAGGAAGAGATCTTGCACTTCAAATCTTACTTGTGAAGGTATCATAATGGAGGCAGCTTTTTCAATAATATCTAGGAAGTCAAGCAGTTTGAAGAAAAGTTAACATCTAAACAGATGAATGTGGAAGAGGAAGTCTGAGTCAGAAGTCATGTAGGGGTTTAAATATCTTAACTTGGAATGATTTGGAATGTATGGTTAGCATTTCAATTAAAATATTCCTTTTTTTAAACACAAAACACAGAAAAAAATGGATAGAGAGCAGTATAATTTTTCAGCTAAGAAAGGATAAAATACAGGGAATGTACTGTCCAAATGAACTCTTTAAAAGTGAAGGATAGAAAGGGAGACTAATTCTACCAGTTTGGAGAGACTTTTTTTCAGGGCAGTAGGTTGATTCTTTTTCTCTCCATTTTTCTTTGTTCATTGTTCTTCCTTTGCTGCACACAGCTCCTCTTGAAGTCTCCCTTTCTGTATCTTCTTCTATATACAGTGTCTATAGTTTTAATATTCTTATATATATATATAAGTTCTGGAGTGAAGTCTCACATTGGAGAGGAAAATACTTCTTTGATCAGATCAAATTCCAATATATGTACTTTTTAGCACAATTAGTTTCATTCTTAAATCAGATAAATGTCAAAGAAGAAAGAACTGGAAATATTTATTTTTCCTTTATTAAGGATCCTAATGGGTGTACAGCAGTATATGTAAATGAAACTGTAATGTCAAACATTCTCAGCACTTTAAATATAAAAGAATCTTAATGACAGCTTTAAGTAGTATTTGATTGCCTGTAGAAAAAAAGATTGTCGTGTCCTTTCATTCTTTTAATCTTTCCCCATTCTGCTCCCCTCTCTTTATTCTTGATCTCTTCTCACACTTTGCCTACAGACTAATAGCACTACCTTCTCAGAGAAACCTACCTCACACTTTGAAAACTGTTGATATAAACAAATGTTGAGACAAGAAGTAAAATTTGAGTCATGTCATCACTAGAACCAGAGAGGGGAATATTGACAAAAATAAGTTTTGGCACACAAGGGTCAGTTTGTTACACTCTTGAATGCATTCATTGTTTCTGGCAGTCTGTTCCCATGGACATGTGATACAGTTCAAAAGTGGAACTTTTAAACACAGCTGTGTCTAAAATTTTGGCTTTTGCTTTGTGGCATGTTCTTAATTAACCACACAAAGCACTTTGCAAATATTGTAATGAAAAATTCTGACCCATTTTAATGGACATGAATAAATAACTGATGTCTTCAAAATGGGTATTTCACAGCTTCTAATATTGTTAGTTCACTGAAGTTAATAAATCCACAAAGCTAATTAAGAATTACATATCCATCAACAATACTAAAATTATTCTTCAAGGGCTGCCTTCATACTGCCAGATGAAACTCCTGCCTACATTAAATCTAACAGGATGAATCCTACTAATACCCCACATATACATTGCAGCATATCATTATAGATTTACAAAGAGTCCTACTAGTTGCACTCCTGTTTTAAAATTTTAATAGAATAAGAGTCTTCAGAATACCATCAAGCCTTTCCAATTCTGAACTGATCAGTAGTTCTTTTGCTGTTCATTTAAATTGTCTTCTTGTGGATAATAGAATGTTGTCAGAGGGTTTCTGTTTTACTGTTATCACCACATTTTATCTGCTTTTATTGGCAAGTTGGGAAATGGTTGCAGTCAATGCAGGAATCTTCAATAAATTTTCTGGGTAAGCGAACATGCTTAACAGTATGAGAGCAAGCCATAGTGCTCAAAGAATGTATCTTGCCCATTCACAAAATGGGGTTGCCAAGGGAGATGTGGCCAGTCACAAAGTATAGTTTAAATGTACTTTCAGCTCAGTCTCTGTCTTGTCAGGAAAAACTTGTTCTTGTTCCTCTTCCATAGAATCATTTAGATACAAGCTATTGATAAAAGCAGATATTTCTGTTGACAATATTAATATTAACTTTTGTCTCAATTTTTCAAAATCCTTCTTCAATACTTCCAGTGTTAGAATATTTTGCACCTTTCTGCACCCATTTGTCAATTTTATGTTCTCTTCTCCTTTATCTGAAATCTTTAGTCAACTCTATTGTACAATGTTTAATTATTTTTTTAAAAAAAAATCAAAACAAAAGCATTATCTCACAGGAAACATTCTTTATAATTAATTCCAAATGGTGAAAATTATCTGGTTTGTAGTTTTTTAAAAAATCAAAGTTTTTATAAATCTTTTATTGTTTTTTTTTTTAATTAAGCCCATGAGTTTATAGGTAAAACTTTCATTAAGGATTGAAGACAACCTTATCAAGTGCTTTCAAAATTGTTGATCCAAAGGTTTCTAATAACTGAAGAGTAGTTAGCTGGCAATTTCAAATAGTGATTAGAAAAGTATGCAAATTTAGGGTTCTTTCAAAGGCACAAACCGTGGTTTGAACAAGATGACTATTCTTTTATCTTCCAATGGTCAAAACCCACTGGATATCTGTAAACTTCTTGCAAGGAGCAATGTTCTGGAACACTTGTTGGCAAGCTCTCATTTTCTTCTTTGTCTGGAAAGGTTTGAAGAGCTGGTCTACATACCAACTCTTCATTATTCCCTCAGGCTGACAGCTCTACTTATTGCGTAGTCATTTTCAGTCCATTGTTCTTCTATTAGAAGAACCATTTTTATTTTTTAAGAATGCCTATCAAAACTAGGTGTAGTCCAAATGCATTCTAGAAAATAAAGAGGATTCTTGAGCTGTGTGCTTTGCTCTGCAGCATGCCAAGTCCCTAACTAACATTGTTTACTTTTCTTCTCTCATATTGTCCACCACCACGCCACCCCGAAACAGATCAAAACTGGGCACATTGGAATCCATGGTCAACATATGGGGAATCAAAAGTCAATGCCAGCGGATTTTAACTATTGAAATTAATTTAAACACTCCACTGTAATTTAAACAATGTCACATCACCTGAATGTCCAGACTATGGAACTTTTCAAGATGCTAACTAATCTCATTTTATTTTGTAATGAGGCAATTAGGAATCTATCAGATATTGCAGAAGCACAGCCATGTATGTTTTCTTCGTATCTGTCTCATATATGTCTGAGTCCTAATTCTCTAGACTTCATTGTTTTGTACTTTATACTGCCATTTACTCATGTCTGAAATGTGTGCAAAACAAAACCATTCTTCTTTATGGATTATTTTATTTACTGTGTACTAGACCAATTAAGGTTTCATTTACTTAGTACAGATTAAAATCATTGCTAAATCCACCTTGAGTAGCTACTTGGATGGAAAGACAGCATATAAGCAAACAAATAAATCTGAAATTTCAATCAGGAAAATATTTCTGAGACATCTTTTTTTTCTTCTTCTACATCCCTTCTGCTTAAATAGCAATGCCTGATTGTGGTGTGCAACAACAGCCATAAAATAACTGGAAATTGATCTACAATGCAGCATTAGAGTTTACTCAGATCTCAGGTACAACTCCTGAATTATGACAAGACTAATGACAAAGACATAATTCCTCACCCCAAAGCATTAGCCATGCTGTGAATTATTTTCATTATTGATCAAATTAAAGTTGGGCCTTTTAATACACACACACACACACACACACACACATTTACTGAACATCACTGAAAGGGCATTAAGATGGGTCAGGAATTCCAAAAGTTAATTCAACAGAGAATCAAACAAATAAATCCCTGCAAACAAACAGACTAGTGATTTAATTCTGTGAGACCTCTTAAGA
The DNA here is from genome assembly GCA_032468155.1 of Oxyrhabdium leporinum. Lineage (NCBI taxonomy): Eukaryota > Metazoa > Chordata > Lepidosauria > Squamata > Cyclocoridae > Oxyrhabdium > Oxyrhabdium leporinum. The sequence goes on along the minus strand of JANHFL010006775.1, from coordinate 54,731 downwards.
AGAAAAGTACTTTATAAAAGCAGATTTTTCTCAGCTAATTTCTAGAAAAATAAACAATAGGGATGGGTGGTTTGTGGGAGGCAAAAGTTGTGGATTGCAAAAGTACTTAAGGATTTCCCAGTATTGTCAATAAATGAGCACTGTTGCCATGGTTGCATTAGGATGAAGTGGGGAATTGTGACCCCCCCCCCCATCAACAGATTTGCTGGATGACAGCTCCCAGCATTCCCTTTTTAAAAGCTGTGTATTGGGTGAGGGGTAACAGGATTTTGAAGGTTACTGGTCCTATTATTTTCTTGCTCTACTTGTCATAGGATTTGTATGTAGATTAGAAGACTTACATTTTTTTAAAAAAAAGTTTTATTAAAAGAAGAACACTGGCCCCTACAAACATATATGACAAATATTACAATGATAATTATAAGTGCCTGTCATTTTCTTTAGTTGAAATTCCAAACTCCAGGTAAACTCCTTCAACTCTTGAACTGATGCCTGGTTAACACATTATTATATATTTGAAACACAAATTCACTTGCTTAGGGATAATTCGTACCATTGGAATTGCAAGATAATGCAGCAGAATTAATTATTCAGTTCAGAAGAAAGTGCTAAAATATTACCCTAACATATATTTATGTAGATGTAGGATCTTTGGTTAGATTTGAGTGATACCAAGTTCTGTTCTCTTCTTTTCAATTCATGTTTGTGTCCATTGTTTTAAAAGCTTGTAGCTAGTCTTTACAGCAAGTTGATCCTGTTTAGTACCTGAGTGGAAGAGAGCCAGGAATACTAGATTAGACTGGATAATTGAAACAGCATCCCTGAAGAAAACAAGCCAAGCCAATCATTGTCGCCAAGAAAATGTCAGCTGTCAGGTAAAACCTGAAGATTTTACTTGGTTATGCCAAGTGGGAACAACATACACATGACTATACCTTTTTGGGAGGTTATATAGTACTACCTGTATGTATACCTCAAGTGTCAATGTTTTTTGACTATCATTCAATTTCTATTCTACTCAAGCTGTTTCAATATCCTCTGAAGTTGGCAAAGAGTAACGGTGTTGCAATCATATTATTCTTTTGAAATCAGTAAGATTAAAATTAGACAAAATCAGTATGATTAAAATTAGCCAATCAATATAGTCAATATTTTTTCAGGAATATGGGCATCAAGATCTTTATCTCTGTTCAACACTATGTGTACATTTTGACTTTCACATCTTATGTTTTCATTCATTTCTTAGTTCAATTAGAATAGAGTTGGACGGGACCTTTGAGGTCTTCTAGTCCAACCCCCTGCTCAAGCTGGAGACCCTTTACCAGTTCAAATATATGGTTGCCCAGTGTTTTCTTAAAACCTCCAGTGATGAAGCACCTACAATTTCTGAATGCAAGCTGTCCAATGGGTTAATTGTCCTCACTGTTAGGAAGTTTCTCCTTAATTACAGGTTGTTGCTCTCCTTGATTAGTTTTCCTCCATTGTTTTTTGTCTTGCCTTCTGGTGTTTTGGAAAATAAGTTGACCCCCTTTTCTTTGTGCCCCAAAAATACTGGAATACTGCTACAATGTTCCCACTAGTCCTTCTTTTCTCTAGACTGGCCATACCCAATTCCTGCAACCATTCTTCATATGTTTTAGTCTTCAGGCCTTTAATCATTTTAGTTGCTCTTCTTTGCACTTTTTCCAAAGTCTGGATTTTTGTAATGTGGTGACCAAAACTGGATGCAGTATTCCAGGTGTTGCCTTACTAAGGCTTTATAAAGTGGTATTAATATTTCACGTGATTTTGATTCTATGACTGTTTATACAACCAAGGTTTGTATTAGCTTTTTTGGCTGCCGCCGCATACTGCTGACTCATGATTGTCCATTAGGACTCCAGAGTCCCTCTCACAGTTACTGTTTTTGAGCCAGATTTTGCCTAATCTGTGCTTGTACCTTTGGTTTCTTCTGCCTAGTTGTAAAACCTTGCTTTTCTCCACATTAAATTTCATGCTGTTGGATAAGGTCCATTGTTCAAGTCTGTCGAGATCTTTTTGGTTCCTGAGCTTGTCATTTCATTTCATTTGAAAGTTCCACTGCAATAAACAGTACTTTTAAAACTCTCAAGGGACTTGCAGCAGACATGATCCACAATCAGTAAACAATGCAATAAAAACAATTTTAAATGTCCATTAATTTTGATCATAACCATCTTTGCCTGCAGAAGTGTAAGTGAAGCACATTAACATAATTTAAAAGTGGCATTTCCGATTTTTGCTCCTGCCTTCAGTTCTGCCTTTATAATATCTCTTTGCCAGGGCTGATCATGGCTAGGTTAAAAATATAACAAAATGGAATTGAACAACTCCAGGTCTCTAAAAGAGAGAGCTTCTGATATGCCAGTGCTGTGCTGTCTGCATGGTGAAAGCCTAGGGCTCTTCAGTCTCCATAGTAAAAGTGAGATGAAAACACTTCCAAACATTGACTTTCTCTAAAATTTTAAAAGCAGTTTTAATCCAATCCCAATCAACTTCAATTCTACTGACCTTGAACTAGTTATAAAAGGCAGAGAATAGCATGAGCCAATCAAGGCTCCCTCCAGCTGATCAATAGAAGAGTTAAAAAATAACATTCAGTCAGTGCCTTATCCAATGACCAGTCACACTTCAAACAGTAACATAAAAATCTTGTTTCATTCTATACGACAAGAACAGAATTTAAATTGCTAGAACATATCTTCAGTACATATTTTGGGAAATTTCCCTCTCTCTACTAGTACAAGCTTCTAGAGTTTCCTATTAGATAAGAGTTACCCATAAGGGACTTGTAATCTAATCCTGTCTAGGTATAATAATGCAAACTCATGTGGGGCTATCCACTAAATCACTCAATAAACACACCTCTCTTCCCAGAGAAGTGTTTTTTCTGAAAGCTTTTTATTCCAATGGCTATTATTTTCTGGAACAGCAGCTATGGAAAACAAAATAATCATAACACCCATCCATCCCAGAATTCAAAGGGTAATTTTTTTCCAGAATGCAGTAAAGAAAATTGGTCCTTCTGATGCCAGTTTGGTCTAGTGATTAAGATACCAGACTGGAAACCGGAACACCATGAGTTCTAGTCGACCTTTAGGCATGAAAGCTGACTGGGTGACTTTAGGACAGTTACTCTTTGTCAGCTTCACAGGAGTGTTGTTGTGAGGAAAATATGAGAATAAAGGCGTATTAGGTACTGTATGCTCACCACATTGAATTATTTATAAAATAATAAACACAGGATTTAGGAAAGCTTTTTTTGAAAAATTAATCTGCACAGATGACTAAATGCAATGAGTCCTTGAAGTGGAAGAAGCATTTATTTTGTATGTACTCAAGGCAAACAGCCAGCTTTTATTGAAGTACTCCTACCCCACCTAATCTTCATCTTAGATGGGTTTACCAATGAATCCTTTGTTCTCCCTGCTTCTTTGAAGCCTAATCCTTTTCTCTAAGACCAATATCCATTCTTGATTTTGTTTTCTTTGCAGTTCTGTGTGCTTAATACACTCTTAGTAATATTTTAAACAGTTAAGGCTGTTATCTGTAACATAAATAGAAGGCCTAGCAATTTCAAGATCAAAGAATGGGCTAGGTTGCCCTTGTGTTTTATAATTAGCCAAAAGT
>JANHFL010006775.1:0-30005 GCA_032468155.1 Oxyrhabdium leporinum | reverse complement strand
CCTCTGTCTCTCTGTCTCTGTCTCTCTCTCTCTCTCTCTGTCTCACTCTCGTAAGAGCAGGAGAAAACAGGAAAACAGTATTTCTTTCTTTTAATTCATATAACATTTTACAAAATGCAGTGGGATTAAGATATTGTAGCTCTATGTACTTTTGATCCTCAGCAAGGAGAAACAATTTCCGTCTGCGATTTTAAATACAGAGGTTGATTTAAAGAATGCAAGTAAGCCCTTAATTAAAGGGAAAAAAAGATATTTTGGGAATTGCCATTATTAAAACAAGTCATACATTTCACATTTTCTTTGGAAGGATTGTGAGATCAAGGAAGAAGGCAAGAGGCACTGTGTTGTACTCTACAATGTACGCTTGAACCAGGCTGGTGGTGTGGACTTCCAAGCAGCCAATGTCAAATCAAGTGCTCATCTTCGAGTGAAACGTAAGGCCCTTACAAAACTATCTCAAAAAGGAAACATATATGTTTTTAATTTATCTCATGTATTTTGTTAATCTTATGAATGGGAATCAATCAGATAAGGGTGGAGAGGGGTGGTGGTCTTCAGTCATGATTCAGACATTCTGGCATATTGAGGTAGTCCAGCATCTTATCACTATTATAGTAGTGCAGGTAGTTGTTGACTTAGAATCATTCATTTGGTGACCATCCAGAATTACAATTGCACTGAAAAAAGTGTTTATGACCGTTTTTCACATTTACAACCATTGAAGCATCCCCATGGTCAAGTGATCAAAATTTGACCTCTTGGCAACTGGCATGCATTTATGATGTTACAACATCCTGGGGTCGTGTCATCACTTTTTGTGACCTTTTGACAAGCAAAGTCAATGAGGAAGCCAAATTCACTTAACCACCATGTTACTTACTTACCAACTGCAGTGATTCCCTTAATAATTGTGGCATGAAAAGTTATAAAATGAGGCGAAATTCACTTAACAACAACTAAGCAACAGAAACTTTGGGCGTCGTTGGGGTTCTAAGTCGAGGACAACCTATATTCAGTTAGTTAATTCAGTATAATATTTCTAATTCAGTTCGCTTTTCTTGTTTTATATCATATCAGCTTTTAACCTAACCATTAATTGAGTTAATTAGGGCTTCTCCAATCAGGTGCTACGTAATATAAATGGATATAAATGAATTATTTGCTAATAGCTATCTTTTCCTGAGTTTGAATTTGGGTTTTAAGATTGGAGAGATAACACAACAATTTATAGAAATTGTTAGATGATTGATTAACAGGATAACCCTGTGTAGTTGGAAACCACTTCTTTCTGTAACCAATAGAAAAGTGTTTCTATTTTGGATGGCTCGCTCCTTATCTAAGCAAGAGGCATGTAGGGCTTGGCAAGGGAATAGATGCAAAGTAACTTTCTAACTGATCTGTTCTTGAAAAGCCACCAGCTCTGTGAGTAGAGAATCTCCAGAGATCAGCCCTTCCCTTGATCTAATTAATTTAATCGGATCAGTTTGATTATAGTCCCTTTCTGTCTTGGGAAAAGTCTCTATGGCAATTAAATAAAGGGTGAAAGTGATCAATGTGAAGATGATTTCTTCTTTTCTTCAAGCACGTATCATTGGCCTGGTGAGACCACTTAAAGATGTTACTGTGACGGCTGGTGAAACGGCAACATTTGAGTGTGAACTGTCCTATGAAGGAATTGTAGTGGAATGGTTCCTGAAGGGGGAGAAGTTGGAACCTAGTGACAAGGTATGGTACCTGACATTTCCCATTGTTTTCCCACTTTCTAACCTCCCTCCTTATCTTTCTTGTTCATCTTTTCACCCCAATTAGGGAGCTTCCAAGCCCTACAATCTGACAACACTTTGCTGAGAGTCATTCCCGGTTAACACCAGGGATTTCTTCTGGCTAGATGTGTATTGGATTGCCTTGCAGCGGACTATTCTGAACTATTAATTGAAAAACAATTCTAAAAATATTAATGCACGGGGAGATGACTGATGTCAGTGAATATGGGGAAATGTTTTCATCAGTGATGTTGAGGAGCAATAAATATTCTGCAGTTATTTTATTAGTCTTTCCTTATCATTCATACCCACTGAATCCAGACCTAAAGTCCATTTTTCTTAGAAGGGATGAAAGAGTTTGGGAAATTCCTATTTCAGGCTTTTCAGCCACACTTCCAGAGATATCACTCTAGACAGAGATCCTTGCTGAGCCTTTCCCACTTTCTATTTTTAACTCATTGTTAAGTGTGTGTTAGCACCACTGAAATGTGAATTGCTTGGAATGTGGCTCGCTGTCTATTTAAAGTACCTTTAGCATCAGTCTCTAAAGAAATGGCCTGCCTAGGTTCACGCTTGTTTTATTAGTTCATCCATTTGGGCAATTGGAGTATTTATTAATAACAGATTTATATCGAGATTACATTTCCCTTAAAGGAAAATATACATTTGCTTGTTAAAATGAAGGCTTGATGGCTTGTTAAGCTTGAGAATTTAGCATAATATTTTCAGGTTCTTTGAATTGTGAGTTGTTCTCGCATGGTAGGCTAAACGGCTATCAACTTATTAACTACCTAGATAATTCAATGTGTACTGTTTCCTAAGTATTTTAAAGATAATAAAGCATCTCTTAAAATTGGTTGATCACTTATTCTTTTTTCAGTTTTGCTACAGCCAGGGTTCTCTACAGATTAAAACAAAACTCAAACTGTACATTCCAATAAAATACCATGAAGTCATGACATAACACACAGCAATTGAATTAAATCAGAGATTATTATGATAGCAACAATCATAAAGGATTCATTTAATTATTTTTCAATGAAAAGATTTGATGTGATTATTTCTTAATATTATTTTGCTAGTTTTTTATTTCTAAATTATTTGCTTATGTCAATTTAAGAGACTAGAAGAAGATATATAGTATTTAAGTGCAGTCTTGCACAATCCAGCTATAGACATTACTTATGCAGAAACAAGCTTTTGCACATATCTCACTTTGATTATAAACGATGGTGCAAAATGGATCCTGTACACTCTTGTTGTCATTGTGATTGAACTTCTGAATTTGACTGTATAGAACCCAAATGGCAGATTGCGGAGAATCCAAACAGCATCTGTTGGATGCAAGCTTTCCAGTTTCTTTTCCCCAGGAAAAAGATACTCTTTTGAAATGAGCTTGATTATAAGCACCAATCCTAAATATCTTGTTTAATTGTCAAAAATACAAGTGTAGTTTGCCATTGCCGTTGCCATTGCTTTGCCTTCTTCAGAAATACTTTATTTTTCAAATTGTTGGCCTAATCTACAGCTTTGGGGTCTCTTAATGGTCTCTCATTCAAGTTTTAATCAGAGGTGACACTACTTTCTCTTTGGGAGAACAGATAAAGTGGTAGTAGCTATCATCTTCTCTGTGACCCCTTTTCTCGAATTATATCCCCAAAACTAATGTAGCTGCTTGTGCTCTAGAAGAAATACAGATAGAACAGGATATCAATAAGATTAAATTACATCTGCTCTGTCTGATCTGCTCTGAATTGGAGCTTTTGCACTGTTTCTCAATTTTTTTCCTAATTTGGGGAAGAGCTTTTCTCTCAGTGCTGAATCTCACTGTCTGCATTATACACTACTATATCTGCCATCTACTGATGACTAAATAAATTGCAATGAAATATAAAAAGTTGTTATAGAAGCAAACAGAGGAGGTTGAATCAATGCATATATAGTATGTGTTGGGGAAAGTAAACAGTTCAATGTACATGTATTATGTGCCTGTGTATATAAGTACAGATAGCAATATAGAGATGATTAAAACATATAAAATAAAACATTCCCAATGAATTTGGGTCCTACTGTAACCACTTTTGGAATTCAGTCCTTGATATGCCAGGCAAAAACTAGTGCCTTGAGTTGGGGGAAAAGTTGTACATCCCCATTCAGAAATATTAAGTGTGTATTAATTGAAGTTGCATGATAAACATTTAAGGTAAGACCATAATCCAATATTTTCTTTTCCTTTAGGTTGTGCCCCGTGCTGATGGAAAAGTTCATACTCTTGTTCTCAGGGATGTGAAGCTAACAGATGCTGGAGAAGTCACACTGACTGCCCAGGACTTCAAAACGAAAGCAAATCTTTTTGTAAAAGGTAAGCTTTGTAGACAGGATATGGTGCTGGATAATGCTGATCTAGATAAGAAAAAGTGTTTAGTTGAATTATTATGTTGTAACCTAAAACAGGGGTGTCAAACTCGTGTCTTCATGGCGGCATCATGTGACGTATTGGGACTTTTTTCCCCTTAGCTAAACTGGGTGGGCGCGGGGCCAGCATGTGACGCATTCAGCCCATGGGCCGCGAGTTTGACCCTGACCTAAAATGCAAACTGGAATCATCACCATATTTTAGTCTTTAAAAGAAGATCAAAGAGATAGCTAGCATATTCTTCTCTGAAGTCTGTGTGGGTATGTGTTGACTTCTGGTGATTGCCTAGACAAGTCTATACAGTTTTCTTCACAAGATTTCAGAAATGGTTTGCCACTGCTTTCTAGGGCTAAGAAAGAGTAACTCACCCACGGTCCCCCAAAAGACTTTGTAACTAAGGCAGACCTAGGTCCCCTAGTCTCCCAGTTTTTTGTCAGGTGCCTTAACCATTACATTAAACTGTCTCCCTCTGTGCCAAATACATAAGATCTAAACAGCTGGTTTATTTTGTTCCTCAGAAGCACCCGTGGAGTTTACTAAACCCCTTGAGGACCAAACCGTAGAAGAGGAAGCCACTGCAGAATTGGAATGTGAAATATCCAGAGAAAATGCCCCTGTCAAATGGTTCAAGAATGGTCAAGAAATTCACAAAACAAAGAAATATGATATCATTGCTGATGGCAGAGTCAGGAAACTTATTATTCGTGACTGCACATTGGATGATGCTAAAACATACACCTGCGATGCTAAAGACTTCAAAACTTCTTGTTTCTTGAATGTTGAACGTAAGTCTTGTACTTTCCTTACAAGGACTACAAGAGACTTAACTGTGTTGTTCAGTCACTTCTGATTCCTCATGACTCAATGAACAATAGTTCTCTGGGACTGTCAGCATTTTTTTTTCCTTTGGGATCTTGCCACTTTGTGTAACCCTCTTGTCTTCTGATGCCTCCTTTTCTGTAGTCTTCAATTTTCCTAAGCTTCTCCAAAGGTTCTTGCTTCCATATTTTGTGCCTCGAATATTGATGATTTAATTTCATTGCTAGCATTTTCAGTAAATATTTTCTTTCTTTTTTTAAAAAAAGTCTAATTAATTCAATTTGTTTTGCCTCTCAACATACCTAAGTGGCTCTGGACAGCTCACAACGGTTTAAAACAGCCAATTAAAGAATAGTTGAAAAACAGATATACAAGCATATGAAAATATCAGTTACCATATTCAAACAAAAAATCCTTCCATGATCAGTGGCAAAACCCATCATTGTAATAAACTCAGCAGGGCCATTGTAAGACCTTCCCACCATTACCAGACACCCCCCCCCCCCAAGCACAAGAACAGAGTTCTATCGTCAAGGCCTTCCTAAAGTCCAACAGGATTAGAACCATTTAGTATTCAATGGCTTGTTCTTGCAGGACAAGTACTCACTGCAATTTCATTCAAAGGCTTAATTATACGATATCCCCTCCCAAAGGGGGGGTATCAGTCTTATTATTATTGATAATCTATAGAGTAATACTGGAGATTTGTATCTGATAGTCTGATGAAGCAAGGTCATCCACCTAAGAGCATGCAGATTTTATCCTACATTTTAATACGTCCTCCAACAACTTTCATTTTGTTTGATATTTGCTCCTGTATAAAAGTCAATGCAGAGCAGCCTTGGTTATAAAGATTCATTTTTATATAGACCTGTACTTAATTGAAATATACACATTTTCTCTTCCAGCCCTTCGTGTTGAGTTCCTTAAACCTCTTACTGATATTGAAGTTAAGGAAAAGGAAGCGGCTCGGTTTGAATGTGAAATTTCCCGGCCCTCTGTTAAGGTCTGTGATATTTAGTAAATCTAATACCTGAACTTTTGAATACATTTTATATGGAAAAGCCTATCACTTGTCAGATGTTTCCGTCAAAGAGTTAGATTATAGCCATTATGCTTACACTAAGTGCTTGCATAAACTTTTTTTTTTCCACTAGGCTTTGACTGTAGGCAGTCATTATCCACCAGATTCCTATAACTATTTTTTCCCCTCTCTGTCACTCTACTTGCTAATAACAAAGCTAAAAAGATATATAGATCTTTAATTCTCTAACTGAATCTTGTATATATACAGAATGCATTTTATATATATTACATTTGCATATTTTAAAATAGTAACTATTACTGGTGTAAAATAATAGTTGCCATTTTTAAAACATGCAAATGAAATATGTATAAAAATGTCCTCTGTTTATATGCTGGATTCAGTTAAGGAATAAAAGATGTATATATCTTTATTAGTGGGAGTCTTACAGCATGTAGAAAATACCACATAAGTATAATGGGCTGTCAATTGACGGCAAAACTGTGTCCAAGACAATAATCCCATTCCCATCAGAATAGCTAAAGCCATTCACATGTCATCCTATCAAAACGGCCATCAGATTTCCAATCAGCTGCATTTGTGAGAATGTTCTTCTACACAAATCATGATTGATCATGTGACCAGGTTGTTGTTTTTGTAGAAATAAAGCTTGGGGATGCAATCTTCCACTTCAGGAGTTGAAATTCTGGGCACAGCACCCTTTAAATGAGTAGTTCCTATAAAGGGGCACAATAGCAAAAGAACAAAAACAAAAACAACCCTATCCTAGCTAGGTAACCAGACCTGCGAAGTAAGATTGGGATGCTTGGTTCAACTATCAATTTCAAAATATCAAATCAAACCCTGTTGATTCCAATATCATCATTAAATAGAGATTTTGTTTTTTTACTAACATTTTGAAAGCTTGAACTCTAATACCTATTCTTGTCTTTGACGCAATTTCATATTTTGTCAATAATGTTAATACAGGCCCAGTGGTTTAGGGATGGAGTTGAAATTAAAAAAGGCAAGAAGTATGACATCATTGCGAAAGGTGCCCAGAGAATACTTGTCATCAACAAATGCTTACTTGACGACGAAGCAGAATATGCTTGTGAAGCAAAAGCAGCCAGAACTTCGGGCATGCTTACAGTGATAGGTAAACCTGAATCCCTTTTGTTTTGTTTTGTTTTGTTTTATGCAAATTGAAGTTGTCATGAAATAAAACTATGATCCCTTTATGCAGAGGAGGAAGCTGTCTTTACTAAAAACCTGCCCAATGTGGAAGTTAATGAAACAGACACCATCAAATTCATTTGTGAAGTCTCCAAACCTGGTGCAGAAGTAACATGGTTCAAAGGCGACCAGGAGTTGCCAGAGGGTGGCAGAGTTGAACAAAAAGTTGACGGCCGAAAGAGAATTCTGATCATTCACAATGCTTGCCTGGATGATGCAGGAGCCTACAGTTGCAAGCTTCCAAATGCTCAGACGACAGGCAAACTCAAAGTCCATGGTGAGATGCTTGCTTTGATATCTTTCAGAATCAGAGAGTGGGTGAGCGGTTAAGTCAGCAGTGAAATGCCGGGCTTATTTGCTGCTTAAGCATAAAAAATTTCAAGTCTATTCCAAAGCAATCTCTGGTTGTGTTAGGCCACAGTTCCAGGTGTGGCACCCAGGAACATCTTTCGAATTTAAAAATGGAAAGTTGACATTCTGCAAAAGATGCATCATTTTTTTAATTCCAAGAAGTTCTCTGGGCCCATAAGCTTCTTAGAAAATAGTAATTTATTTATTTATTTATTTATTTTAAAAAAGTCTGGTGGCTGCATTCAACTGGTATTTGGGAGGTGGGCAGAGATAGAATAGAATAACAGAGTTGGAAGGGACCTTGGAGGTCTTCTAGTTCAACCCCCTGTTTAGGCAGATGCCAAGAGGGGGGGAAAAAAGCAAGCTTAGATAATAGAATGAATCCTGCTTGTAAATTAGTGCCTTAGATTAGAAAGCTAACAATCAGTTTGTGAGAGTAGAAACCATCAACATGATTTCAAATTTCCAAATGTGGCTATCAAAAGGCTGGGAACTCATAGTATCGTCGTATCATCTGCTGAATAAAACAGCTACTTTTCAGTTAAACTGAGTAATCTATCTTCTTTCCACTAACAGCTAAATCATAATTCATAATGTCTTTTACAGAGCTTTCAGCAGAGTTTATAACTAAACCTCAAAACCTTGAAGTTATTGAAGGACAAAAAGCAGAATTTTCCTGCTCAGTGTCTAAAGATGGCGTTGATGTGAAGTGGCTAAGAGGCGATACTGTTCTTGAAGCAGGTGACAAATACGATATATTTTCTGATGGCAAAAAGAGAGTCTTGGTCATCAAAGAATCTGTCTTGGATGATGAAGGACGTTATATTGTCATGCTTGGAGATGTCAAAGCAAAAGCACAGTTGAAAGTCATTGGTAAGTTTCTTTTTCCTCTGCACATCTACTATGCATGCTATTATGAGCCATGGTGGTGCAGTAGTTAGAGTGCAGTACTGCAGGCTACTTCTGCTGACTGCCAGCTGACTGCAATTTGGCAGTTCAAATCTCACCAGGCTCAAAGTTGACTCAGCCTTCCATCCTTCCGAGGTGGGTAAAATGAAGACCAAAAAATTGTAGGGGGCAATAGGCTGACTCTGTAAACCACTTAAAGAGGACTGTAAAGCGGTATATATTGCTATCGCTAGATACTGCTTCACAGTTTTTTTACAGCCCTCTCTAAGTGGTTTACAGAATCAGCCTATTTCCCCAACAATCTGGGTCCTCATTTTACCAACCTTGGAAGTATGGAAGGCTGAGTAAACCTTGAGCCAGTGAGAATCGAACTGCTGGCAGTCAACAGAATTATTCTGCAATACTGCATTCTAATCAAAGTGCCACCATACAGAATGTCAATATAAATTTAGAATTTCCTTTTCCCATCATTCCCCACCAAAGCCTAGAAGCAGAATTTGTTTTCTTGTACTATTAACCTGAATTTTAAATTTCAGCCTTTGATTTTATTTTGCAAATAGGAAACCTGATCCTAATAAATTACAAGTGGTTGCAGACTGCTGTTCTGATTAGAGAGGCCCTGGCTTTGGGAAGAAGGGAAGGAAGAAGCAACAGCTACAGTCAAATCTAGAGGATCTTAAACTGTAGTGAAGTGTGTGAGAAAGAAGTGGGAAGAAAGAAGATCCACCCTATTTAAATTTGGAAGCAAAAGTTTTGCTCTGATTCAGCAGCATTAAGGACCAGAGAATGTGGTTATTGGGAAGAGTAGATCACATTTTCCAGGTGTCTGCTCTGATGAAGGAGAAATGCTCCAGATTTTCAAGATGTATTTGCCAGTAAGTTTAGCAAACTGAAGTTCAGTTTGACCTCTGAGTGCTCTGTCTGCTCTATGGGAGGGAATCAGGGAGGCTGGGCATAATTGCAACAAGCTAGTAATTAAAAGCTTTTTAGCCTTTATGAGTTCCCAGCTCACATAGCTGTGGCAGGAGAAGTTGTTTTCATTTTACCTCATTATGTCTGGAGCAGTGAAACCGCAATGAATATAAGTGGGCTTTGCCAACTGTTGTCGCTTCTGAACAAAGAAGGCATCAGGGATGTGAGTAACTGAAACAGAGTTCACATAAATGTTTGGGTTTGCTGGTAGAGATTAGCTGCCAGCAGGAAGCAATTTGCTAAAGCGGGTGGCAGGGTGGTGGACACAGTTAAATAGAGATTTAGCTCTCTGGGGCTATAGATTGGCAGTCCCAAATCCTTAGGTCGAGTCAATAGCAAGCGCAATTGATATTGTCAAAATAATGTGCTATCCATCCCTGCTGATGTGGAAATGTTCACCATCAGGTCTCAGAAACAGAGGCAAAAGGGAAATAAATCTCTCTATTATTGTAGAGATGACTTATCACAAAAAGAGAAAGTAGAAGAAGCAGAGTGATTAGCATGCTGTGGTGACAGTAGTCACTAGGAGGCCAAGTGATCTGTAGGCTCGAGCTGCTACTCAGCATGTGCACATCCTTCCTTATAAGTTTGTCCTTTTTTGTATTGTGTGCTGGAGCAAGTTCTTCATTAATTTTCAAAACATCACTTTTTAATGAGTGCTGATTATCTGAATTTGTATTAGAGTCAAGATGCAATGCAGCAAATGAGAGAGAATCCTAAATTCTATGTCAGTTCTTCCTTTACATATGGAGATTTCAGTTTATACTGCATTAGATACTGAATTTTTTTTATCAGCTCTGAAACCTAATGTTCTGGAAATTTCATTATAATATCACTTCAAAGGATTATGGGAAATTCAAAATGTACCAGGTGTCATAACTCTGAGATACTAGTAAATTTAAAATAATGGTGTCAATATCAATGAGCTCTATTAAACAAATTAAGAATATATGCAGGTTGTCTGAATAGTTTTTTGAAGATGTGCAACAAAAGCCAGATAATTTTTTAATTATGCTTTTGGATGCAACTCCCATATAATCTTCACTTCAATTCCAGGAGAGAATCAGCAGATATGGGGGTTTATCATATTCTTGATAAACAGGAGACAAATATCTGAATAGAACTATTAATTTCAATATACCACAGAATTTATTCATAATGCTTTTCCTTCCTTCCCCTAGTAAACGAACAGTGCCTTTCAGTAGAGAATAAGGGAAAAATTATGCTCTACTGAAGGGCACTATTCTTTTACTATTAAAGGGAAGGGAAGGAGGGATTATAGAAGTGTAGAGTTGGAAGGGATGACAAAGATCATATAGTCCACCTCTGCATTATTCAGGAAATAATCCAATGCAATATCAAATATATTATCCCATTATATTGATTGATTTTACTGTATGCCATCAGATTTGTGTCAACTTTCAGTAACCAGATAGAAATAATTTTTCTCAGGACAATCTGGTCTTTCAGGTTTCCCAGCAGTGCATTTAAATATCTTTTCCAAGGCCTCCGTGGCTACTATTTCTTGACTTCAGCTTCTGTTACTGTTGATAATTTATTCTAAACAGCAGAAGTTACCCACCACTTCAATATTGTCAATTCTAAGACTTAATTACACTTTCCTCCTGTAATTCTTGACTTTCATTACTAGAGCTTTCAGACCATTTGTATTTTCAGCTATTGGGCTACCGTTATCATCATAGCTCAGGTTATTAACGTTGGAATTCATTGTTGGAATGTATTTCTATGCAACAACTACAGTAGTATTCAGCAGTAGATGGCAGTATTTACAAATTTGGATCTATGGTATATACTCTAAGCCCTTTTGTTCTAAGCAGAGTTTCCTATTTCCTTCACAGTTATATAGTTGAGCAGTAAAGTACATGATGATTATACTTTATATAGGCACTATATAAAGGCACTATGGTGCTTTATATAAACATAATTTCTAACAATTAATGTTTCTTCCTTCAGTTTTAAAGTGATCCTCATCTTCTTCCAATCTTATGAAATACTTAAGAGCAAACTTCATAAGATTTCATAAGCAAACTTAGGAGCAAATGTCTACCCTCTGCAGGAGACATTTAGGTTGAAATGTCAACTAAATAAAATTTGGGAGTCTAGAATAGCAAACAATTATCATCATGCACAAATAATGCCTGATTATTAACCACCATAGAATGAATGAGAACAATCTGCAAAGCAACAAAAATTACCATGTGTGATCAAGACATGCAATAAAGTAGTCTTTGTGTCATGCAATAAAGTAGTGTTCCATGCATTTATGAGAAGATTTAGCAGCTGCTGAAAAGATATCAGAGAATCTTCCAATGCACTTCAATATGATTTGATTCCAGATCCTCAATAAGAATTTGCATATTATAAGCTATTTTGAAATATAAAGCTAAGTATGTTATTCACAGAAGATAGCACTGAAAATCAGTGTTTTCAAGCTTCTTGAAAGCATAACAAAAGTTAACAGAAAAGAAATTCTATACTGTTGGAGAAAAGACATTCCCATCATCAGTTTAGCCCACTGTAACGGCAGAAGTTCAAGAAAGGTACATGGGATAATCCTGAATGGCATTAAGCTATTCAGAGCTTGTAGTGTGCATGCTAATTTGAGTCTTAAGGCATTAATACTTCTCCTGATATTACAAGTGCTGAGAAGAAAAACCGTTGCTACATTAACATAACTCTAGTCCTGCTTGGAGCATCTAACACAAAGTGGTAGCACACAAAAATTGTAAGACAAGGCACTTTATCAAAAAGATAGAATCAAAAATATTTTTTACAATTAAATGTTAACTGATATCAGGCAATGGATTAATGGAAAAGTTACACCCAGTTGTAGTTACACAAAGGGAGAATATTTATGTCAGTAGAGTCACTAATGGAAGACGCCTTTCAATTAGATGTCTTATATATAACCCTTTTGCTTTCAGAAAATTATAGGCATAAGAGATTTCAGAACATAAAAGATTTCATAAGAGAAACATAAGAGATTTCAGAACAAACGCATGCTTATAAGGAAGCAAGATATGACAGGCAAATACATTCTAGGATAACAAATACACACTTGCAGTGATTTGCACTGGATATAGGAGCTCCTGCTGTAGTAAATCAAAGCAAAGAATTTACAGCAAATTAATGAAACTAATTTTCTGACTAGAATCATCTTGTGTGAATTATCATGTCCTTACTCATTAAATAAATTATCTGTGTCTTCCAAGACATTAAGAACACATCATAAATTACACTCCTTCATAAACAGCTTCTGCATGTGATTAAATATATAATAGAAACAGAATATAAAGGAGTGGAAGGCAAGTATAGCAAAGTCCAAATTTTCAATGTAAATAGCAGCAACAAAATAAGAGGGTAAAATCAGATAATTGAAGAGAGAATTGTCATAGATGAGGACAATTAAAGACAGGTGGGAGCCAAAGGAGAAGATACAAATAAAAATAAAAGTGGGAGGAAGTGGCAAAACCATGCAATACATATGCCAATAAAGAAATCCAATAGGTGGGGTCCTTAGAAATAAATAGTTTATTGGCTAAGTTCTTATTTGAACAGTAGGGACAAAAAATATTGCAGAACTGAAGAGCAATGCTAACATATTAATCCAGCATACTTTGCAGATATATTGGTTTTATATAATATTAAACATTTTCAGTCAGATTCAGGGCTATTTTAATAGAGTGTAATGTCAGCCCAAATAATTATATTAATTTTAGAATAAGAATATAAATGAAATTTTAAAATATAAATATATACATCTAGTATATGAATGAATGTTTATAGGAAAACCTATCAAGATTTCATTTGCGTTTTGGGCCTTTTCCTATTTTAATTTAAATATTCATTTTACAAACTTTTGAGCAAAACCAGAGAAATTTGATAACTATAATGTTAAAAATATGTTGCTGCAGATGCATGATATCTAGCATCTAAATCTGCATGATTTTTATAGTTGGTGATCAGGATAGCATATATTATTGGAACTTGGTTATCACAATGGCTTTCCACATCTCTGAAGATAAATTATTCCACATCAACCTGCATCCATGGAGAAAACTAAAGTAACTATTATGAACTCCTTTTTACCCTGTCACATATGTATGTTTAAGAATCTTATTTAGGGACATATATCTTATAAGGTAGGGAGACTGACAAATCAAGGAAACTGATGACTGCCATCTTTTAATAGATTTTGTACTTTAAAATGCACCTGTGAATATTCTTTCTCTCTGAATTTCAAAGAAAGAATAATATGGCAAAGCAAAATGTCTTTCTAGAAAACTTGTCTATCACTGATCTTGCCAGTCAGATACTTAGTATGGTTTCCCAGACTTCTGGAATTTCCCATAAAACAATTTGTAAACAACTGAATTACCAGATTGTTGACTTTCCCATGGAAAAAAAACAGTGCATGGTATTTAGCACAAAATACCTCTGAATCTAAAGTTGTTGCTGCTATTGACTTGTATTTGCTGGTTTGAGATGAGAATTTATCAGCGCATTATTGCTATTGACTGGTTGCTATTCTTTATAAGAATGCAACCTTGGCATTCAGAGGGTACAATGTGTAGCCATTTGAATTTGTTTAATGCCCTTAGGGTGCATAATATGCCAAGTACCAAAACAGCCTTGAATTGCCCCCTCCTAAAGGACATCATGAACTGAAAAAAAGGTTGTACTTCTTATTTATCCTAATGTATTAGAATAGTTAAGAAAATGGGATACAAGCTGGAAACTCAATGAATAACATATTTCACAATCGTAAGTAAACCACAGCCAGGTAGATTAGCCATCTTCGTCAATATATTGCAACTAAAGATGTTGAAAAATGTGTATGAAACCTTTCAGCACTAAATGTGTGCTATATATAATATCAATATATATTAAGTTATTTTAAATGTCATTCCAACTTCCATCATTTCCAAACTGACATTCATTAAAAGGGGTGGGTGTGTGATATCTGGAAAAGCCAAAGGGGAAGATCTATCCCTAGCAATGTCAAAGACAACATAACACCTTTTGCTGGAATGAATTAATGGATCGTCTACCTCCTCTTCCTTCTGCATAGCTCTAAAGCATGCCTATGCCATGGATATTCTTTAAGTGTTTTTCATGCTCCCTAGTGCACCTTTGAAGCATGGGAAACTGACTTGCTGCAAGAAAAGCACCATTTGTATTGCCAAAAATTCCCAGATATTGTTTTTAAACATAATGGGCAGATGAAGCCCATTATGCAGACAGCCATCGGGGAACAAAAAGGAAAGGGAACACTGTCAGGGACCAATAGTGAAATATCTGAAAGAGTCAGAAAGTTTGGCGAACCATGGGTATCCTTCAAAGGTTGGAAGGGAACAAGGAGGTGGATTTGCTAGTGTGGGTGTGAAGGTGAATGTCAGTGTGTGAGTACATGACATTTCTTTATGTTTATATTTGGTGTCTGTGCCTTTTGTCATTTTCTGTGTATTTCTGAGAGTGTCACTGCTTTACCTCCTGAAAGTATAGCAGATAACTAGAGTTTCAAGAATGATTTGTATCTTGGGATTCTGATTTCACTTCTGGCTTGTACTTTGGTAAATCTTTTTGTCTTTTGGAAAATAGATGCTTTATGCTTGGCCACATCTACAATAGCAACCAATCTGTAACAGAGCCTACAATGCATTCATTACATTCCAAATGTGCCTCCCTGGTCAATAAGATTCTTACTGGTTTCTTTTATGCACATTTTGTGTATCCACTAAGAAGCAGATACATTTCACATTTGCCCAGAAACTGGAACTTCTATAAATTCCTGGAAAACAAGCAAACCTATCTGGGTGTGAATCAGATTTCTTTTTCACAGCTTTATCATGTTGTACTATCTGTCAAAATGATGACAGAGGCCAATCCAGTGGGAGATGCTGAAAATGTTTCTGTAACACCAGTTTTGCATGTGTTTTTCTTGCATAATTATCCCCTTGGAGCTGGTGATCGGGAGGGTTTCCCAGGAGTACCTGAATCCAATATGGTGGCTCTCAGCAAACTCACAAACTCTGCACCAAAAGGCTGACAGGATTTGGAAAAAGGGCCATGTGCTCCACGTTTTTATGTTCTTGAAGTCTCTGAGCAGAAAAAGTTAGCTGCTTGTGAAATCCCTCCATCTGTGATGTTATTTATCCATGCTGCCAGGGCTATTTGTTTTGTTTCAGGCTGGAAAGTATGCTGGGATCATGGCTTAATTGCATTGTTTGCTGAATTAATTGTTTTGTTTGATCTGCCTTCCTCTTGGGATGCCTGCGAGAGCAGGAAGATTTGCCTGGCACAGAATAGAAGGGTGTTTATTTTTTTTCCCAAGGGAACAAAATAGAGGGATACACAGTCAGGGATGTGGAGAATATTATGAATCCCCTTAGTTAATGAATGTGTACAGTAAAGCTCAACAGCATGGAAAGACATACAGATCAGAGCATAGGAGTTTAAAGAAAGGCTGTGTGTTCGGATTAACATTCAGGATGTGAGGTACATTGACTTTTTTAAATAACAGCAGATAAGGGTAATAATTGTGATAGAGATCCATTCTCAATAACCTTGATGTGAAGTTTAATCCCTCTCTCGTTCCACATACATACGCACAAAGAGACGTCCCACTACCCAAGCATGGAGCTTAGCAGTTTTATGCTTGAAATCTGAGATATGTAATTAGAAAGGAAGAAATACTTCAAACTTGTCAAAATACTACAAAAAAAGGTTACAAAAACACAAAAATTCTCATTGATGGCAGCATAGAAGGCATATATATTTTAGGAAATTGATTCGGATTTTAAATATGCTGCAATTAATAGTTTATTAAAAGGGCCAGGAAATTTTTCAAACAATTAGTCTTCCCTCCCTCACCCAGTTTTCTCAATAGCTAAAAAGATTGCACCTCTGTTGCAAGGGGACTTTCCTACATAACTCGTCCCCATTTAATCTATGTCACAAACATATTTTCATATTAGTCGGTGAATTTTCTTTCATATACTGTACATAAATGACAACATTAGTATTTATTTCGAATAAAATATGACACTTTGAGGCATTATGTGCTCTGGTAAAGATCACAAGCCTTGGAAGATTGGATATTTGGTTTTCATCTCAAGTCTTCTCATTAATTGGCTGAGTAAATGTACAGAGCATAATTTCTATGGAGCAAACATTTGTGAATTCAGCCCTAGGAAGAAGGCACTGGCAACCACTTCTGAAAGATGCTGCCAAGAAAACTGCAGATAGTAGTCACCATGGTCAAAACTGTCTTGAAGGCACAAATTTGATTTTTTTTAAATTGACTAAAGTGATAATATAGTTGGCTTCTCACATTACGTATTCATTGAGTACTTACTACTGATATCATAATATCAGAGATGCAGTCTGATGACCCAGAATATACATTGTTCACACCATAAATTTTCAAGGACTGATGCTTACAGCTTGACCTAAAATGGAATCTGGGCATGTGCAAAATGTCACTTCCTTGTCATTGTAATGAGTAGTTATTTCTTCTCTCAGATTAGTCTTAGATTAAGACTGGAATGGATAAAGAAAAAGACTTACTTGAATTCTTTTTACATGCTTGAATAAACTTAATCTTTTAGAAAAAAAAATCTAATTCCCAGGAAGTCAAAGGTTGCTATGGGCTTGATTCCACTCGT
The DNA here is from genome assembly GCA_032468155.1 of Oxyrhabdium leporinum. Classification (NCBI taxonomy): domain Eukaryota; kingdom Metazoa; phylum Chordata; class Lepidosauria; order Squamata; family Cyclocoridae; genus Oxyrhabdium; species Oxyrhabdium leporinum. The sequence goes on along the minus strand of JANHFL010006775.1, from coordinate 12,827 downwards.
AGTTTTGTATACAATAAAATGTCATAATTGCAAAGAAATTGAATGATAAACACAAACAGATTAATAGCGTTAGAGCAGATTTTAATAGCTGCCTCAGGCTTTCCGTGCATACCATGCAAAATTGCCCAGTAACCAGTAATTAATGAATCGGCCAAGTAATTGCTTTCTTAATTTCCAATATCAAAATTAATATTTAAGGCTGAGAATACTGGTCAGGCTTCTTATAGGAAAATCAATCTGTTAGGTGACACTATTACAAATTCAAACAGGCTTTGAAATAATATCCCTTACAGGTGAAAAAAAATGCTTGGTTATATCTCCCTTACAATGAATTAATGTCATCTCTTTTCAACATACATAGTATAAGGAGAATTTATTTCACTGGCTCTTTGTGCTATTCTTAAAATGTTGATAATGTGCTGTTTGAAACTTAACTGTAATTACTGAGACTGATCTTAAACTCCTTTCCCCCACTTCCCAATGCTAGGCCTTGCTATATAAATAATATATAAACTTCGAAAGAGTGCTTTGATTTGACAAAGCTTTGATAAAACACTCCATCCAAGCAGATTCACAGATCGAAGCAGGAACCTCCTTTAAAGCAGCAAATTGAATCATGTGGCTCTGAAGCACTTTGCACTTCCTAAGGACTTTCTATAATTTCTGAGGTTGGCAACACATACCCAGTACTGGAATGCAGACAGTTCTGAATCTGGAGAATATTGGGTTGAATAAAGAATGGTGTGACAGGATGTCTGACAAAGACATAAATAAAAAAGAAGAATATAATGAGCCATTAATCTAATTAGTTATCAGTGAAGGTAGCAAGCCTAACATTATTTGGGGCTTTGTTCACTTTGTCAACTTTTTATTTGACCAGTTATAAAGCCCTGCTGTGTAGGTCATAGACACTAAACCCAGAAGTTCTACACTGACAACATGATATTAGCCATGAAAGCCTACACCACAAATTTCAATTCTCGCAATCATAATAGAAATGGAATGTTAGATACCAATTACCATTTTCAGATATCGCCTCACATTTTTACTGCTCCAAAAATAGAGACAGGTAGCAAATACTATGAATGCCCCTGTTTCTGTGCAACCTCTTTCACTGTTGGGTGCCTTTGTAGCATTGTCTCTCATGCCATCAGTTCCTGCAACCTGTGTTTGCTTGCTAATTAACAGGGATTGTTTTTAGCATTTTTTTCTCACAAGTGCAAGGCCTGTTTTTTTTAAATCAACTCCTGCCCCAAATATTCTTTTTTTTTTATCATCGGTTGTGACAGGGATTGACTGACCAGCTTGTCAGTCTGACAAGCCTGACATGGTGGGCTATGAGAGAATGGCTGGCCCAAAGTTACCCAGCCAGCTTTCATGACTAAAGCAAGACTAGAACTCCCAATCTCTAGGTTTCTAGACTGGTGCCTTAAGCATTAGACCAAATGGGCTCTCTTACTAATTAACAGCAAACATAATATTTACACAAGCATTTTCAGGAAAAGCCATCTGCCAACTAGTTATGCCAACCATCCTGGCATTCCAGAATGGAGATTGTACTGTATGTTTTGGACATCATTATCATAACCTCAACCCTGATCAGCTTGGTCATGAGAAGGACAAGGTCTACCAAGATCTAATGGCTAAAAAGAAAGCAGTCAAATACTACAATTAAAAGGTTGCTGTGTATAATTTATGCTCTATGGCAGGTTATGCAGTCTACAGCACTCCAGGTGTTGCTGAATTACATATCCAAGCAGCCCTGAAGGAGATCAAGGAGGAGGAATACTGTATTGTAATTTAACCACAGTTGGAGGACCAAAGGTGGGTCTGACGTCCCAAACTCAAAAGGGGGAGTCCCACACTGTAAATTTAAAGCTATTTAACAGCTGTTCAAGGATCTGTAGATTTGTGAATAGCAATTAACACAGAGGATACTTTATGGACAAGAAAAATGGCATTGAAAGTAATATTGAAAATGTTATATTTGTAATGCATCTGATAATTTCCAAGGAAAAAAAAGACACCTAAGCATTAAAATGAGTGAAAGATCACTGAAGCATGTTCTGTGGAAGAATGAAAAGAATTCAGTAAGCAAACTAATGAATTATTGTGTCTGCGCTCCAAAATTCAGAAGCTTAATCTTAAATCTGACATTTGCTACCCTTCTGATTGTAATCTCTCCAGCAGCATGAAGGGTTCGGTGACAACAAACTCCTCCCATAAAGGAAGTACAGTATCTTGCTCACTTTCCTTTTCCCGCTGTTAGAGTTTTAATTGGCAGCAAGTATCCTTTTCTTGTCAAGTCCAGTCCTATTATGTTCTTTTTTACACAGAGGACATTTAGAAGGAAGAGACAAAAACCAGGAACTCTGCTAGCAGGAGAAAAAAATAAGATTTAACTGAAGCCTCTGCAATAGATTACTGGAGAGTAGAGACCATGGGTTATGCTTCATTTCAGAGACTGGCTTTTTGCCTCCATAGCAAACATTTAATGCAAAGCAATGAAGTGATATGGAAAAGTCTAATTTTCCAGATGAAATAGAAAGGAGGAATAAAACCTATAAAGAAAATGAGTCATAATGCAGAGACAGCAGCTGGAATTAGGGCTGCCTTTCAATAGGAGAGTATGTGCCATGGATATGCCACAGATACAGAAAACCGCAGGTTCAGTTCCTGGTTACATGAAGAAAAGGAAAGCTTTTAATCTGGAGAGCTGCTTTTAATCAGTGCAGGTAGCACCAAGCTTTATTAAATGAATCCCAGTGGGTTTGAAATAATGCAAGGAAGTTACAAGTTCATCTAATTCCACATACTGCTTCGCACTATGGTCAAGCAGACACCACTGAAAAGCTCATGAGAATGACAGAGTAACAGAATAATAGAGTTGGAAGGGACATGGAAGGTCTTCCAGGCCAACTTCCTCAAATAGGAAACATTGCACCATTTCAGACAAGTGGTTGTTTAAATCTATTCTTAAAAACCTCCAGGGATGGAGCACCACAACTTCTGAAGGCAACCTGTTCCACTGATTAATTCTTCTAACTGTCAGTAAATTAGCTGCTCTTACTGGACTTCAAGACAGTCAGCTTTGCATGATTTTCAGTGGAGAACTATGTTTTTATAATTATGGCAGAATATATAGTAATCTTAACTAAAAAAAAAAATCCCAGTCATAGGATTCAAACTAGAATAAAGGCCTTTGATTAGGATAAGTTTATGCCTGAACCTGTTGTTGGAGGTAAAAGGAACATTTCTAGCCACCCACAAAAATTTTCCTACATTGTGGCCCATAATGCCCTGGATTCAATTTCTAGTATTATGCACAAGACAGTAACTTCCTGATTTTAATTATATTATCCATCACATATCCCACTTATCTTTTTAATTAAAAGACCAGATGACTTTTTCACTTTTGATGCATTTTCTTTGGGATATTTTAGTCCCAAACATATACATCTATAGTACAATGTACATATTGTATATGCACATGTGTTTCTGTACATTATATTATGCACTCTAACTCAAGACTTATTTCTTCATATTCCTTCCTTTAGATATTTGATGTTTTCTTTTCCCCCATGTGCATCCCCTCAGATACGTAACTTTATTTATTTGTTGTCCATTACTGTTTTGTGAGATCTTTTGGAGCCCACTTGAAAAAAAACTATTTTTTTAATGACAAGAGTAGGCAGTTGATAAAAAGCTAAAGATCAGAATAATTGGAATTGGAAGGGTGTATTCAGAGAAAATTGGTGGAAAATATAGGTGTCCAGTGACAATTACAGATTTCTCCAAAACTGTATAGAACAGCAGAGGAGAACACCACAATCAAACAGATGACTTTGAGAGAATAATTTTCTTTTAGTCCAACTTACCTCACAGAGTTATTGTGAAGGAAGCAGGAAATGAGGGCATTTTGTGAACTATGTATATTGCCTTGAACTAATACTAAAGGCATCAAACTGGAATACAATACCAGTATTGAGAAAGTAGCAACAGACAGCAAATTCTACCTCTACAAAGAAGCTAAAGACACAGCGGACTACCTGGCTAGATGCTGCAAGAAGACCACACAGCCTGACTATAAATAACAGCATCACAAAGTAGCAACAATGGTGCATTGGAAGAAGTGCAAGAAATACCATTTGTCTGCGATTTGTATTGGACCATAAGATCGAGAAAGTAGTAGAAAATGAAGAAGCTAAAGTGCTCTGGAACTCTAGACTTCAAATAGATAGACACCGACCACATAATACTCCAGACTTAACAATTATCAATAAGAAAGACAAAAAAATCTGGTTAGTGGATGTGGTAGCACTTGGAGACAGCAGAATAGAAAGAACTAGAGAAGACAACAGAATACAAAGACCTGCAAATAGAAATAGGCCAATTGTGACAAAAGAAAGCAAACGAAATACCATAGTCATAGGTGCTTTGGGTGCAATCCCAAAATAATCGACTACCACATTAATACCATCAGTATTAACAAATTTACCATCAGTCAATTGCAAAAGGCAGCTTTACTTGGAACAGCTTAGATCTTGAGATGATATCTGTAACACCATCAGACTTCCACATCTGCCTATCTCAGTCCTTGGGAAGGGCTCAATGGGTAGACAAAAATGCCAAATCCAGTCTGAACATCTGGTTGATTGTTCAATGGACCATAGTAGTTACAATATTCTGGGTTCTTGGGAAGAATATAATGCATGTGAAGATCAATAGAAGCTGAAGAACTGTCAGCTGTAATTTCACACTGGTGTGGATATAACTACACAATGTTGTGTGTAGTTCTTGCACTTTTCCCAGTGAATGATTGAAACACTGTTCAGCATCTTAATTCTTGGTTTATGGAAGAAGGATGTCCATGAAAGCAACCACGTAACTAATGCTTGCATAATCATGTTTAATTTTTCTTATGCTCTACTGAAACTGATTCATCAGAATGAGAAGCAAAGTAGAATGAATATTAACCTGTTTTTAATGAAAGGAAGCAATGCTGTATTTTTTAAAAATGTGCCATTCCTTCATCAACCTAGCAAAGTGCAGTCTTCTGGGCTAGATAAGGAATAATTTAAAGCCCTTTAATAAAGAAGAGCCCCTTGAGACTTATGTGCTCAGTGATAAAAAAGCTTTTTTTATATAAGAAGAAAACCTAGCTCCTCTGCTTCTGCATGTAAAGTTCAAAGTTCTTCCCCCTGTTATGTTGCACAAAGCACCCAAACATACCAAGTTCATGTAGGATTGCAACTGGCTTTTATTAGAAATGAAACTATTACATTCTGGTACAGCTCTTTTGAGAGCTGGAGAAAGAAATGTTGAAAACCAAAGGTAGATGTTAAATCTAATGGGAGATGTGTGGTTTGTCTGGCCTGAGTCACTTCAATAACCAACCTTTTTTCCAGGGGCATTGTACTACATTTTATGAGCATTTGGAGAAGCAGGATGCTGAAGTACACGAAAAATCACTAGAAAAAAATAGTATCTTCTTTCATGTATCTTTTGTAAATATTATACATTTCAGGGCCTGACAGTAGAAAACATGTTTCTCATTGTATGCTAGGTTATTTCCCAAAATCTGGCACTTTCAATTACTGTAAAATAATATTTCACTATATCTTCCCAAAATTTCAAAACCAAGATAGTTAAAAGAAGCAAAACCACTATATTTTATTTTATAAACAATTTTTTAATCTATTGCATTTCAATTAACTCCCATGTTTGTTTCACTTATTCATAACTGAATTTCTACCCTGCCCTTCTGCCTGTAAAAAGAGCCAAGTTTGTTTATGCTAAATTTTAAATTTGACACTAGATGGGGAAGAGAAGCCATATGAAGATGGGGAAGAGAAGCTTTGGTGAAAGTATGTCTGCCTACTTATCTTTAAGTTCAGAATGGCAGCTTAGTCTACTCTGAAGTTCTCAAGCATTTTGAGAACTGAAAGTTCAAAAACAGCCTATGGGTAATTTTGCAAAATGGCTGAAACCCCAGCACTGGATTGCCAGGATTCTACCAAATATATTCCCTATCACAGGGTGTCAAACTGCCAGCCCAGGGGCTGGATCCGTCACATGCTAGTTATGCCATGCCCGGTTTAGCAAAGGGGAAAAAAATCCTGATACGTCATGTGACGCCACTGTGATGATACGAGTTTGACACCCCTGCTCTATTAGAACATTCAATACCACTTTGACTTACCCTTGTCCTTTATCTCTGAACAAAGCATAGTGATGCAGCTACTCATAATTTTACTTTCTAATAAAGCTTTTGCAGCCTATTTCGGACTCAGAAGGAAACTGTGAAATAAATATGGTATTAGGAATTGGCATCTTGCAGCATGTCACTGTTCCATTTCTTTGTGAGTTTTTTAAAAAATCTGCCCTTTTTAAGGTGTTCACTGTACTGTTATATTGGTTCGTCCTGGTGATCACACTGGACAGCCTATTTCTACTCATATTCAAGTTATTCAGGTTACTTTTTGCAGTTTACTTACACTGGCACACAAACATTTTGCCTCTGAAGGCTCCATGTCATAAATAAATTGTCTATGTATCCAAAAGTAAAAGTGGATGAAGTTATCTTCTCTCCCTTTTTAATACCACTGTTTTTGTTTCATTCTACCATTTTTCTTTCTGACAACCTCTTTTTTCACCACTGCCACTAACTCTCTATTCTACTGATTGTTTAAGAAGCAAGATATTTTAATTCAGATAGCATTTGTGCCTAAGCAAAAATAAAATAAAATAAAATCACATAATAAATTTACTCTAAAAACACACCTCTAACTAAAAACTAAAAAAACTAACCACTACACAAATATGCCTTACTGGCATTTTTTCCCTGCAGGATTCCAATATTGCTTTCCACATTAATATCCCCAGCCTATGAGTGAAACATCCTTAAGTTGTTGTCGTCATCATCATAATAGTAAGACAGTACTACTTTCTCCCTTATCTGACAACATCCAAAGGCAGTCGTATTCGCATGTGAAATCTGTTGGTCAATTGTCTCATATTACTTTGGAGAAAGTCAGATGAATGTCGTGAGTGAGAAGAGAGGCAATAAGAATAGGATAGAGAAAATGAATGGGGAGAGCAAATCTCATGCCTGTTTAGCTGCTGATGGTTGCTTCACCTGACTCAATGACAGGGTTTGTCCTGAATAAGATTGTTAAAAATGTGATTATGCACAAACTCTGACTGTTGCATGTTGACCAGTTTTTGATCACTTGACATATTGTTTGGGATCTATAAAGAGACACTTGACATCACTTATTTAATTACATTCTCCAAAAGAATGGTAGAAAATCAAGTCTACCATGGGATTGATACAAATAAATATTTTCCAGACCTAGATATGAAAAAGAACTATCTTATTGTTATGGGATAGATACAAAGAAAGATAGATTGGTCAGAAGCTGCAAAATTCAGAATAAATGTAATATTATCAACCATTTTGTCATACATTACTGCACTTGCGAGCTTGAGACAGAACAGAGAAGTGGAATCAGCTGTCCCATGATTGAAGATGGAGTTTTCTCTCTTGGTTTGGTCAGCTCAGAGACATTGCTGATTTGTTCAGCAACAATCTCTGTTATACTTTGACCTGGAAATATATCATTGCATTTCATTCAATTTATTGACAAAATGATGCTGCATCCATGCCAGCTCCCTTATTATTATTATTGTGCTACTAGTTTCTCATAAGAAACTGAGGATTAAATTTTGTTTTGTCATTTTTAAATTGAACTAAACATTTGCCAGTATTATATAGATGGGCAGATATAAACAGATATTAACGTATGTGTAAAGTTATTGCAAAATATACAACTTTAGATGTAAATGCTCTGTGGAGTCATTACATCTGCAGGCTTTTCTCTATTTATAGAAATATATGTTTCAGTAAATTGTTGTTGTTGTTGTTGTTGTTGTTGTTGTTCTGCTTAAATAAGGCTTCCTCATTTTGGATGTCTTCCAGATATGTGGACCAACTCTATAGAACTAGATGGTCCCATAATTTGAAATGCTCTAAAACTACCCCATCTTGTTCATAAAGTTTTATTATGAAAGAAGTAGAAAATACAAAAACATTTCAGTTTGTGAAGTCCCCCCCCTTTTTTTTCCGGGACACTTTCAGACAACTAGTTTTCCCAACTTCCACTTTTCTGAATCCAGTTTAAAACCTACTGATTTTGTCTGGGCTGACAATTTACAGATTTATTAGAGCAGTTGCTTCTATCAGCTCAGAGATGTTTATACTATTGTAAATCTAGAGATCTCACAGAGACTTGCCATACAACCTCCATTTGCTATTCTTACCAATAAATTAACATAGAGAATTAGTCCTTCCTTTCCAATCAATGACCGCCTCAGGTTTTCTAGTAAATATATATATCCATTTCTAATTTTCACAAAAATAAAATTAAAAATGCTAATTTTCTATGGTTGCTATGGTGGCAACTTTGCTTAGCCATCAATACTCCTTCTGCTATTTGCTATGAATTTTCTTTACCTAAACATACTAGTCCATGCTATGATGGTTTGCCAGGAAGTTGGAGACAGGGACTGCCAAAAATAATTTCCAATGAATGCAAACTCTTCCTTAAGGAACACCATTTTTGAATAGCATTTATTGGTCTCAAACCACATTCCTCCATCCATGGATATAACATCAGTAGCACAATGAAATATTGAGCTGCTTCTAAATGAAGACCTGCTTGTAATTGTGATACCATGTGATGAGTGTGGGGTTCATCGTACCAAATACCAAGGCTGCACTTTCATCTGGAGAACTTGTCCATTTTTCAGTAACTCTCAGACACAAAAGACCCACACATGAAGATTCAATTAAAGGGATTTATTTCCAAAAGCCAAATGTACAGGAATCTTCTCAAGTAATGGTCAACAGCTGGTTTGCATTAGATAGGGGCCAACAGCACTCAAGAGGGAAAGGGACTTAGTTTGCTTGTGACTAGTTAAGATCCCCATTTTCACTCTGCCCTCAGGTTCTGCTATTCCTTCTATAGTAACTCACTTCTATGTCTTATCACACAAGACACACAAAAATGCAGAGAGAGAGAAAGGAGGGGGAGAGGGAGGGGAGAGAGAGAGAGAGAGAGAGACTTCAGTGAAAAAGAGAAAGGTGTAATGGCTCATAATGTCTTTTGAGTCATATTGCTAGGAAACATCTACCTGGAAAAAATGTAAAAAAATATATATCAAAGACTAGTTCCCAGGTAAGATGTTTCAGTGCAGACATATTATTTATATCACTATAGCTCAGGATCGAATCATTTTTATAGAAAGACAAAGGGATGAAGAAGAAATACCTCCACCTCAAATGTCCTGATGAGAGTGGGAATGGAAAGAAGCTAGCAAGCAGATGATGAAGCTGACAAATCCTTTTTTTATGATTCAGGGAGAGCAACCGTGGTTAAGTCTCAGTGTTTAACATAAACAGAGGGAGAAGAGGCAGCAGGGAGAGAAACAGCAATTAACAATTATATTCCCTTATGAATTAATTGCCCTTTTTTATTTTGAGAAAAAGATGCTAAAAATTCATAACTGCATAGCTTAGAGTGTGGAACCAGCAGTTCTTCCTTTTGTCCCTTTCCCTCCTTATACTCAAAATGTGGTAATTATTACCTAATATGATGGACACACACTTTTAGAAAAAATGCTTTTCTTTATTTCTTATCTTTGTTGAAAGAATCATGAGAGATATAATAAATGGCACTTAGCTAGAAAAAATGCATTGTTCTCTCAGGGTAAATATAAGATCCATACACAGGTCCAGACACTTCTTTCATCTAAAGCAAAGTGGCCCCCAAAGACCCATCTTCTCAATATTCCTTTAGCGAGGAGATTAAAGAGTGTAAGTTCCACTATAACAACATGAATTTAGTAGCAGAGTCTAGGTTTGTTCTTGGAACTTAAGTGCAAATATATTGGTTTATAGCTTTGGACCAAATGTTATGCCAGATTCAGTGACCCTCATTCTGCCCACAGACATTCCTCATATATAGCTTAAATTAACATATTCAGATTTTAGTGTGCTTTATATAGTTATAATAAAAATATCCTTTTTTCTTAAATTATTTTTTTAACCTGCATTAGTTGCCAAGCTTAATTTGGTTTGAAACAGAGTTCAGCTAAAACATACCTTAAATCTGGCATTTTCACATCATTATTTTTAAATAAAAGCACTTACACAGCATTATATACCTAAGATAAAGCTATAGCAACCTGAAAATTTTATATTAAACAAAAATCAAAGGTACATAAGGTAAAAACTTTCCTGTGAAGTCTAAATGAAGGTCCTAACATTTGGAAAAAAATGTACAATAAATATCAGTGTATGATTTGAGAGATGGAAAATAGAGAATGAAGAAAGACTAGAGGGAGATGATGACAAATTATATGATTATATATACATTAAAAGTTTTGTTGTAGAAATCAAGAGTTTCATATGCTAGTCAAAAATTAATTCTTCCCTTCCCTGCTTTCTTCTCTCGTTCTCTATCACTCCCATGGCTAATCATTCTGCATTTGGATTCTATTCTGTACTCTATGGAGTTCAGTGGATAACTCAAAGTGTATTCTTATGCTTGCTGGTGAAGAGACTTGACGGCTCAGATTCTTAAGTGGAGAATCTGATCAGAACATGTATTACATTGGATGGCCTCACAAACAATCTGAGTCAATTAGGAAGGCTGAGTCAACCTTGAGCCTGTGAGACTCGAACTGCAATACTGTAGTCTAATCACTGTATCACTATAGCATAGATCACTAGATATATCATTTTCCATTGCTACACTCACTTGTCTAGCTTTCCAGGTGTACAACCACTTTTAACTTAATGCTTATTTTTATGCTCTTGTCCAAATTGCTTATCCAGTTTCTGAATATTATTTTTGCTCTGGTATGCAATTTGTTTTATTTTGTATTTATTCACACTTAGATAAGAATGAATAATGATGCTAAATATCTTTTACCACCAGAATATAAAAAGTGGTTAACTATGAGTAGAAACAAGAAATGTTAAGGTACCATGGGTAAGGTATTTTCATATTGTGGAAGATTCCTGAAGCCTCATGTATCATCTTGCATTTTGCAAGCTTGCAAAGCATTTTGACTTGTTAAAGAATATCCTTTTCAGTTTTCAGAAGTCAATGGAAAGAACTTTCAAAAATTAAGATTAGCAGAATCAGGGTGCAGAATATATTATGATTATGATTATTGGTATTGCTTCACTGGTTTTGAACTACTTTGAAAAATGAAATTGAATTTTAAATGTATGATTTCCCCCCATTTTTAATAGAACTCTTCAATAAAGTGATTAATCATTGATAGTAGCATTCAAAACTGAAGCTATATCAAGAAAAAAATACTTAAAATTAAGGGCACTAAGTAAAATATTTCATGGAAAATTTCCAATCAGAATTTTCAAATTGTTTATTAAAATGAGATGAAAAGACATTGCAAAAAGAGATGTGTCCATCGTGGATGGGTCCATCTAAAGAATCCATGTCTAGAAGATGATGCAATTAATTACATTTCATTTCCTTTTGTTTTTTTTTAATTTCTTCTCATTGTGTTTGAGTTGTTTTTCTCCCCCTCTCGAATTCTGCATCAATGAATTCATCTGATAAAGTAACATAGGGATTTTCTCCTGATAAAGGCTTACTCAGCCTTTATCATACTTAGACTTACTCAGCCTAAGTATCCAACCTATGCTCAGTCTCTTGCCCTTCCTGCTCTTCTGACGTCCCACCTGCATTTTCTCAAAAGAAGCCATCTTATTCTTTTCATCACAGCTTACTCTTTCTCCTTCCATTCTGCCTCCTTGCTCTTGATGCTCAGGCTGCTTGGAAGAGAAGGGTAAGGTGAGTGAATAATTTTATTCAGAGATACAAATTCATCATGCAGCCAGCGATTATTAAAAAAAAAACCTGCACAGCATACTTTGGATGAATTAATATAGCCTCAACAGATTTAATTTGTCTGGTCCCAAAAGAGTTATAATAAGATGTGACTCAGAAAGGGAGGTACATGGGAAAGGTAGAGGGGGCTTGGGTTAATATATGCAAATTGACTAGCATGTAAATTACCACACAGTTAAAAAATAATCCATTGCATAAGAAAGAAGCCCAATTTAAAAGAGCTGTTCATTCATTAAACTCTTTATTTAGATGCCTTCGGTTTTCTTTTATGTCTTCTAGTGCTTCACTTTTCAGATTGTTAAAAAAATGATTTCTTCATCTACATTGTCTGTTCTGGTAAGAAAATGGGTTGGCAAAATATATTCTCTGACTCTAGACTTAGTTGCTTTTTAAAAACGTACCTTTGGTCAAAATAATAGGATTATCTACCCCCTATATCCATATCTAAATTGTGATATGATAGGAATCCTACTCAGCAAACATAAAATTCAAGTGATGGGAATTCCTACTCAGGAATCAAACAAAAATTCAGAGTGGAATTTATTTATTTTTTTAATTGCCTTTAAATGAGAATGCGTTTGTATTTTCAGTCCATAAAGAAAAGGAATAGTGAGGAAGACAAGGTGATCGCACCTTCCAGACACTTCTTGCATGAACCAAGTCCACCGATTGCATTGCATTGAAAGAAACCTTTCAAAAAGGATGAGTTATTTTTAAACAACAATATTTTTATAAAAATGCCACAAGGAATTCTGGATTTCTTATGAGATGTCAGCATAAACCCCAGTTCAAAGTTATACTGTACATGTGATTAGAAAAATATTAGAATGTGCAGAAATGAATAGATTAACATTGGCAATTAAAGAGAAGGAACAAACTGAA
>JANHFL010006774.1:154919-165193 GCA_032468155.1 Oxyrhabdium leporinum | reverse complement strand
CCTGTATTTACCTGGGATCCAAAACGGGCCGCGTGGGGACTCCTGAGAGGGGTGGGTGGGGTGGGCAGGGCCAGCCAGGAGTGGGATTTGGCGGTTCGCCGAACCGTACACAATCTGAGCTACGGGTTCGCCCGAACCTGTGCAAACCCATAGCAGCCCACCCCTGAGGACGCAGTATTTCATGTGTGGAATACTTGACAGGCCATGGGGAAATTCAGTATTCTCCAGAGACAAAGTTCCAAGCAAAGAAATGGGCTTGCTCTGCTGCTCCTCAGAGCTAAATGGATTGCTTTTCTATTTATTTCCAGGCCGCGCAGCTTCCCTCAATTCAGACATCCAGAAAGTGCTCAGAAGTCTGGGAGACAGGATCCTGAGACTTGAAAGAGGTACACTGCTTGGTTTTCCTATTCCTAAAATTACAGAGACCAAATGATGTCGGCAAAACAAATTCCTTCACCCAGGAGTACCTTTCATGAGAGGCAAAAAAAGAATTTTTTTTTAAAAGGGATGGTCAGATAAGCTACATTTCCCCTAAAATCTTGCATTTATTTGGTCTCTCCATTGCTTTTTGAGAAGGAAGCTTTGCACTTACATTTTCAAATGTAAAACTAAGAGAAATATTCATTTTCCTATTGGGAAATCAGAGATATAACCATTTTTCAAATCAAATTAAATAATTAAAGTTGAAGAACATTCAAAAATATTTGAATAAATGTTTGGAGGTTGAGTGCCCTGGGAAGCTTTTTGATTGGACTGACATGTTTTTCTGTTTTAATCCATGTTCGTTTTGATAATTTTGATCTTAAATTTTCTATGGTAAACTTCCAAAAGAGCAGTGTGGTGGCCTAGAGGTGGAGCTCTCCCCTCATAATCAGTAGGTTGTGAGTTCGAACCTAGGTAGCGGCAGATATTTTTCTCTCTGGGCGCAAAGAGAAAATATCTGCTGCGAACTCTGCATAGGCATCAGGAAGGGAATCCAGCCAGTAAACGCTCAGCTCCATTCAGTCACCTTGACTCCATCCTGATGCAAGGGAAAAAAGTAAACTTCCAAAAATCAGTTGGGCATGTAAAACCCTCCTGTAAATATACATAAATGTATCTATCAACAATTATTGTGGGAAAACATATTTAGGAGAGTACTGGAGGAGAGGGATAAGGATGCTATCCCAAATGTTTGGAGGTTTTGATGTTCCACTGCTTTTCCGATGTAACTGGAAGTGTTCCAGAACTCTTAGCTCCACAGCAGGTGATCAAATGTGAGATTCAATCAATTGGTATAGAGCTGGAAGGGACCTTGGAGGTCTTCTAGTCCAACATCTTACTCAAGCAGGGGACCCTCTACCATATCAGACAAGTGGCTGTCCAGCCTCCTCTTTAAAAACTCCAGTGAGGAAGCACCCACAACCTCTGAAGGCAAACCGTTCCACTGGTTAATTGTCCTCACTGTTAGGAAGTTTCTCCTCAGTTCCAGGTTGCTCTCCTTGATTAGTTTCTATCCATTGTTTCTTGTCCTGCCTTCAGGTGCTTTGAAAAATAAGATAATCCCCCCCCCCCACTTTGTGGCAACTTGCTATCATGTCCCCGCTGATCCTTCTTTTCTCCAGACTAGAGAAACCCAAATCCTGCAACTGTTGTTGACATGTTTTTTGTCTCCAGGCCTTTAATCATCTTAGTTGCTCTTCTTTGCACTTTTCCCAAAGTGCAAACACAAAGTTCAAAGACTTCCAACATGGGTGGACAAGCATTATGGGGGCTGGAACTCCGAAACTGACTCCGAGACATTTCACTCTGAATTTTCATTTAGAGAGATCTTTTTAGATTAGTATGGAAATGGGACAGATTTAGAGAGGGACATCTGAAACAATAGCATGGATCAAACCTGGACTAATTCAAATGGATTTAGTTAATGCATGCATAGTCACAATCTGCAAAAACCAATGTTAATTTGCACTTAAGAATTGTCGGATGGTAGGATAAGATGGATAATTGTACTTTTTTTTCCCTTTTGCAGTTCTGGCCTTGAAGGGATTGATAAATAAGGTGGTGGACAAAATATTTGCTACCAATGGGAAGACAGCTGGCTTTGACGCAATAGTCCAAACATGTCATCTTTCAGGAGGTTCCATTGCAAAACCCATGAATAAAAAGGAGAACGATGGTATTTTCCAAATCGTGAAAGAGCAGAATCAATACACCTACTTGGGAATTAAGGAGAGTTCCGTTCCAGGAGCCTTTCGGTATCTCGATGAAACTCCTGTGAATTATACCAACTGGCGTCAATATGAACCAAATGGAAAAGGGTTTGAAAATTGCGTTGAGATGCAAACTGATGGAGGTTGGAATGACAAAAAATGCAACCAGTATCGTCTCCTTATCTGTGAATTTTAAAATTTCCTGTTTTAGCGTCTAAACCGATAGCATTGGTGTGGCTTCTGGGAACTGTAGTCCTCTGAATATATTTGCTGTAGAAGATCTTCAGTCTTCTCCAATTCCCAATATTCCAAAGCACGAGAGTCAAATCAATAACAAATGGGAGGATCGGGGTTTTGATGATGACGTGGTGGGTACGACCCACCATTTCCAATTTCTGGATGCTTAAAAGAAATTAAAATATTGATTTACAGATGATTAGGACTTGATTGTTCTTTTGGGTTAGAAATAATTTATCTCAAGCATGTCCAAGTCCATCTAAACAGTGGAGTAGTTTTGTACAAGTGCATATTCAGGTATTGTGAAAATTATATGTGCCTTTCTGAATTCTCCAGGAATATTCTCGCGTCTTTTAAAAGCATATAAATTAGGACATGAATTTCATAATTCATAATAAGCCAGGGGTGGGGACTACCGGTTCGCCGAACTGGTCATAAAATTAACAGCGGATTTGCCCGAGCTGGTAGCAGTCCACCCCTGCTTAAGACCGCTCCCACCAACACTGACAGGGCAAGAAACGAGAATGTCAACTGAGAGCAAACTGCACTCCTTTCTAGCACTGATGATGTTACCTAGTTGGGTCATGAGACGTCTGCAAGAAAACCAGCAAGCTCAGAGAGCAGCAAGGACACCCATACACTTCTGGTTGTTTCTTTCACATTCATTCATCCCTTAGGACACACCATAGCTCTAATAATTTCAGTATTTTGAGTAGAGGGCACTTAACATTGGTTGCCTTCAAAAACATGAGTTGGATTGATCCAGGTTAGAAACTGAGTGGAAGACACCTGGAAACCCAATCTACCTTGGGAAGTTAAAAAACAGAAAGAGACCATTTGGGGCAGTAGTTAAGATACTGGAGTAGAAACCAGAGTTCTAGGTTTCCCTTAGCCATGAAGTCAGCTGGGTGACTTTGGGCCAGTCAATTCCTCTCAACCCAAACCATTCCAAGGGTGGCTATAGGAGATGACAACATTGGGTATAGCCACCTTGAGTTGCATATGTAAAGGTGGAATATATAGCATATCTAATAAAACAAAATGCTCACAATCACTCATGCTTTAGTCATCTCCTTGTTTTGACTACTGCAATGCACTCTGCATGGGGCTGCCCTTGAAAAATATACAGAGGCTTCAATTGGTTCAAACTGCAGTGGCCCGCATGACTTTACACAGGCCGAGGTGTGCCTATGTGGCACTACTCGGTCACATCTACCCAACCTACCAAGCAGGAAGGCAAGGAATGCAGTGGATCCCCACTCCTAAGGAGGCCCATCTGATGGCGCCCAGAAGAAGGACCTTCTCCATGGTGGCGCCCTCCTTCTGGAACACCATCCATCCAGATATAAGTTTGATCTCCCACTTTGACACTCTTTTGCAGGGCCCCAAGGAACTGGTTTTGCCAACTGGCCTGGGGAACCCAGACTGGCATGGAGCCCATCAAGTGGCTTATTGATTGACTGATTTTTGTCACCAGTTATTGCTTTTTATTGTTTTTTATATGATTTTTTTAAATCTTGGTAAGCCGTCCAATGGAAAATTATTTCAATATTGCTGTCAAGAACACTAGATGAATCTGACCAGGTATTGAGTTCAACCTGAGTTCATCTCCAAGAGTTGAGATACTACCAACTTGAGTTCAATCACCAGCAGTTGAGTTCAACTGGAAGGAAGATTTTACTTGTGCTAAATATTCTAAAATTCTGATAACCCTTCAGAAGGAATGGATTCAGTGCAATTTAATCATTATCAGTCTTATCTCTTAATGGTACCAAGAACAAAGTAAAAGAACAAGTCCTTTTCAAACCAGGATCAAGAATGGCTGAAAATAAGTCGCGTAAAAAGAATATGAATAAACATTTTTGAAAATGATATTTTCTCATGACCGCTTCAATAGACCATGATTAGCACACAAACAGGGTAGGGGCACACTCTTAAATAGACAGTCTGATCATCTTACAGCAAAACTAACACTGTGGAAAGTTAATTACTGGTTGCTCCTGTAATATTTAAACAGTCACCCCATATTTGTTGAGAGAAATCATTTCCAGGGCAATGAGCATCAAGGAGGTGAAAACATTTAAAGAGAATTTGGGGAGCTGTCCAGCTATTGCATTGCATGAAAGAAAGAAATTATAAAAGGTTATTTGTAAAAGATTTAGTTCCACATCACGGAGTCCAAGGTTTTGTTTACAAGCTGTTTGAAGGCGCAAAAGTGTAAGAGCAAGGAATTCACTTATAGCAAGTGGTTTTCCACTGATTGAAGTCCTTTCACTGATTGGACTTCAACTAGATTTCCAATGTTTCAACTTTGTTAGAAGCCAAGTTGGGGCCACTTTGGCTGATGCTGGGGTAAATATCTTCTTTTTCAATAAGCAGCAATGAAAAAAAATCCAGAAATCTTTCAAGAATGTCTATGATTTCTCTGAGCGTATCTATCCATAGATGCAACAGGCTTCCCTCTCTTCTGCTTCCCTCAACCATGCCCCAGAAGGCTTTCTTCTTCTTCTTCTTCTTCTTCTTCTTCTTCTTCTTCTTCTTCTTCATCTGCTCACATACAGAGATCAACTTTGTCTCTCCCAAAATGGACATTTTACACTGTGCTCTTAGCTTCTGGGAAGGCTCCCCTGGGCACTCACAGCTGTCTTGCTTCAGGCGAAGAGACTACAATCAGATCCCTATAACTACAGTCCATTATTCATATCCATACAGACATCTGTTACCATCCATTTGCTGAATTCTACCTCAAAATCACCGATGACTGAAAATTAAGCTTGCCATATCTGGACTGCCAAAATGCAAGTGTCCTGGAGGTGGCAGCAACAGGATTAAGGACTCCAATCTGCTGGCATCTGGTGGTCATCCAATTTGTTGCATCCCAGATATGGTAGAAGCTGGAATGGCAATAAAGTCCATCTTACTGATTGGAATTAGAATAGAACAGAGGTGGAAGGGACCTTGGCGGGTCTTTTAGTCCAATCCACTGCTCAAGCAGGAGACTCTATAAACTATTTCAGATAAGTGACTGTCTAGGCTCTTCTTAAAAACATCCAGTGATGGGGTACCCATGATTTATGAAGGCAACTTCTGTTCCACTGGTTAATTGTCCTCCCTGTTAGGAAGTTTCTCCTTAATTCCAGGTTGCTTCTCTCCTGGATTCGTTTCTATCCGTTGCTTCTTGTCCTGCCTTCTGGTGTTTTGGAGAATAGGTGGACCCCCTCTTCTTTTTGGCAGCCCCTCAAGTACTGGAAGCCTGCTGTCATGTCACCCCTAGTCCTTCTTTTCTCTGGATTAGCCAAAAGCAAATCCTACAAGAGTTCTTCCTATGTTTTAGTCTCCGGGCCCTTGATCATCTCAGTTGCTCTTCTCTGCACTTTTTCCAAAGTCTCAACATCTTTTTTAAAATGTGGTGACCAAAACTGGATGCAGGATTCCAGGTGCGGTCTTAGTACAACTTTGTAAAGTGGTACTAATACTTCACCTGATTTTGATTATATGCTTCTATTTATACAACCAAGGATCGTATTAGCTTTTTTGGCTGCTGTCGCACACGGCTGGCTCCTGTTTAAGTGATCGTCTGCTAGGATTCCAAGGTCCCTCTCACAGTTACTGTTTTTGAGCCAGATTTCACCTAATCTGTACTTTGGTTTTTCCTGCCTAGGTATATAAAACCTTGCTCTTCTCCACATTAAATTTCATTTTGTTGGGTAGGACCCATCTGTCAAGATCCTTTTGGATCCCCAGCTTTTCTTCTGGGGAGGAGGGTTGGCTGTTCTTGCCGATTTAGTATCATGTGAAAGTTTGATGAGTTCCCCTTCCTTTCCCAGCCCACCCCCCAGATTGTCTAAATCGAAATCTAAATCTAAATCTAAATCTAAATCTAAATCTAAATCTAAATCTAAATCTAAATTTTCTGGGGTGAATTAAGATTGCAGGATCCAGTTGTAGAGAAGCAACATTTATAATTTCAAACCAGGCTCTCTGCTTTTCCTGGCATCCAAAGCATTAAGCTGCCCAATTGCTGGGGGAAATAATGTTTTTGAAAAAAGAATGTTATAAAACTCTACCTTGGGTGTGAGATCTTGGTTTTCTGATCCCTTCTTCAAAAGGCAGGGAAGTTAATTGATTAATAAGCTTAAACCTGCTTTGTTATAAGAATGCCTCCTTGGAAACGAGCCTCCTTAATTTAAAGCAGAATACAATAGGCGGAAGCTGATTAAATTTGGCTAGATTACGCGGAGAGCCAATGGGAATCGGGGAGGGCCCTTTGTGTAGTCACCACCTTGCCTTTTTTATACTTAGTTGGTCCTATCAATTTTCTAAGCAATCTTCTGCTTCTCTCTTCTCTTTTGGGAAGGGATAGGAAAGTCTTATTTGTTAGTTCTCATTCATCTCTCTCTTGATTGCCCCAGCAACAAAACCAACTTCCTCACCAAAGTTCCTTTAGCCAAGCCACCAACTTTGGGAGTAATAGTACTACAAGTCTGGGGACAGGATTTTCTCATCAGATTATTCCGAGTGCCCCTGTATTAATTCTAAATGTCTCAATTTCTGGTCCTTGGAACCCTTTTGCATAAAATGTCTCCTTGGTTATTTCCAACTATAGGCTCAATCAGTATGCTAACATGCTCTCACAGCCGCAACTATCTATTTAAAATAGGTTGCTACTGTACAGAGAAAATTGTCAGTGTCTCCAATAATTGTAAAAGCTCCATGGTATTAAGCTTTTTGGTGTCAGTTAATGAAGTGAATTCAGATTATGGGAAATCTCCAATAGTCCTTATTTGTCTATGGAGATTCTCAGTCATCCAGGTCATGGTTGTCCCAAAGGTGCTTTTTCAGCAGGCAATTGGACTTTCCTGGGTTTTTTTTTCTTTGAAGATGTTTTGCTTCTCAACCAACAAGCTTCTTCAGCTCTGACTGCATAGTGAGTAATAGAAGGATTTATATTCCTTGCAGACAGCTACTCATTGCATCCTTTTAGAGAGTTGTTGAGGCCACTTGCAGGTTTATCTGTGTCCTCAGGGTCACCTGAGTAGTGTGAATGGGTGGAGCCTTCTTGCCTGTGCCTGTCTTCAACAGTGCAGGGACACAGGGCAAAAAACATCCTGCAGCCAAGAAGGCTCCACACCCATTCGCACTACTCGGGTGACCCTCAGGACACAGATAAACCTCCAA
Organism: Oxyrhabdium leporinum; assembly: GCA_032468155.1. Classification (NCBI taxonomy): domain Eukaryota; kingdom Metazoa; phylum Chordata; class Lepidosauria; order Squamata; family Cyclocoridae; genus Oxyrhabdium; species Oxyrhabdium leporinum. The sequence goes on along the minus strand of JANHFL010006774.1, from coordinate 157,586 downwards.
GTGGCCTCAATGACTCAGCTGTCTGCAAGGAATATAAATCCTTCCATTCTCCACCATCCAGTCAGAACTGAAGAAGCTTGTTGGATGAGAAGTGAAACATCTTCAAAGAAAAACCAGAAAGTCCAGTTGCCTCTTGAAAAAAGCACCTTTGAGACAATAGTCCCTTTTGTGATGGAATATAGTCTGGATCATCAGGAGGGAGGAGCTGCATTCCATAGGACAACGAAGCAATGAATCTTAGGCAGTTTAGTTGGGAGAAAGATAGTTAAGGAGTCTTCTCTCTAGCAGTTCTCAGAATATATCTATAGCAAGGCAAATAGTGGCTTTAGTTTGCCAAGATTTCTGTCTATAAGTCAGAAACATTAAAGGAAACTGCTCAGAAGCAATTCTGAATATCTTTCTTGGTTGCTGGGACCTGATATCATTGAGTTTTTGATAATGTCATTTGTTTTATTATGGATCAAGAGGAACTTTCTCCTAGCTTTTCTTCAGAAATATCCTCCTGGCTGGCCCATTCCACCAAAGAAGAAACAGTGATGGTTTTGTCTCATATAGGTATGACTCGTTCAGGACTACTCAACGCTGTTAGATCTCCCCCTCCTTCCCCCCCTCTTTTTTTTTTCCTACTTCATTTCAACCAGCTACTACTTTGTGTCAGACAGTATTTTGTCTTTCTCCTGATCCCCATGATGCTGGACAGCAATCAGGGTTTTTTACAGCAGGCCTGCCATCTGGCTGCAATTAATTCCTCCTGCAAATCTCTTATAGAGCTGCCTCAGGCCACTCGGCTACATTTCTGAGGGCTTTGAGAGGCATCCAACCCATTGTGCAGAAAGCTGCTGGTCCTCCTGTGAATCTTGCAAACTCACCACAAATTCATGCAGTTCACTTCACAATTATCTGCAAACAATTGATCCATATTTTTTTTAATGTTGTAATGCTCAGTGACTGGCTGACAAAGCATGTACCTCCCCCGCCCTCCAGCTGAAGATGTCCCTTATCAGTTAGTTAGATATTGATTTGCCCTATGCCAGAATCTTGCCCAGACTTTATCTTGGTGCCTGATTTATATGAAGGTTTGCTTGGCTCCTTTTATCATAACAGTTGCGTTCCTTTGAATCCACTGATTCCCTGAAGCTTTCTTAGCAAGATTTTAGAAGTAGTTTGCCATTGTGTCCTTCTTAGGACTGAGAGAGAGTGGTTGGCCCAAGGTCACCCAGCTGGCTTTATTCTGGCGGCACTAGAACTCATAACCTCCCAATTTCTAGCCTTAACCATTACACTAAACTGACAGTCATTATAAACATTATTCCCTCCTTAAATAGTTGGAGTATGTAATGTTGGATCCTCCTAACTATGTCACTTCTCTACATTTATGGACAGAAAGGACTCTCTCTCTCTCTCTCTCTCTCTCTCTCTCTCTCTCTCTCTCTCTCTCTCTCTCTCTCTCCTCCCCTCTCTCTCACACACAAACACACACCCTACACCTTATTCAGGGACATAGACTAACTGAAAGAAATACAGGGCATCAACTTTTATTACTCTCTTTTAAAATCTATAGTGCCACATTTATACATGCAAGCATACCTTTTGAATGCCTACGTAGAACTGTCATTCTGATGATAGTTCTCATATATTTGTGTACTTTATCACAAGACTTGCACTTTTCTCACACTCTAGACTTAGTTTAGAAAGCTATCAATTTGTGTCTTCTTCATTTTTTTTATTCTGATTCTTTTTCACATGCTATTTAGACTGAAATCTTCCAGGACAAATCCTTCTCTTCAGGGTGGATCTGTAATGCTACATCTTTCATGCATCTCATTCATATTTTTTGTGTGTTTCTGTGTGTGCCCATACAGATTTTTGGCAGTATTTTCAGAAATATTTTGCCCTTTCCTTCTTCATAGGACTGGGACAGAGTGACTGGGCCAAAGTCACCCACTTGAGTTTGCTCCTAAGATTGGACTAGAAGACACAATGACCTGATTTCTAGCTTGTTGACTTAATCATTAGGCCAAACTGTCTTTTGACTCACACAAAGGTATAGCATAAAATTACATGTCTTTATATCATGGTTTTATTTATTGATTAACATTATATACCAGTGACAGGAGAGAAACCCTAATACACTGACATAGGTTCCTTATTTAATGAGGTTATATATGGTTAACGTATTCTGATTTTGACACCTACAAATATAGATTAGCAGCACAATTTTCTCATGAAAGTCAATGTATTTCAATATATTCCTGCATGACAAGTTTTAGTCTCCAGTAATGCAAAATTCTTTACTAAACCAATTTTCTAATTTTGTCAGCTTTTCTTCCCTACTCTGGTTAATCACCTGCAAAGTCAGCATCTAATTTATTTTACTGGCCTTTCTTGGCCTCACTACCCCAGTTCCTCCTTTGCCTCCCGAGGTAACAAAGCTAATTGTCCTAGTTTTGACAGGATACTACCAAAGTGTGTTTACTTTCCTTAAGTTAGAAGGCTACTTTCAAAATAGAGAAAGATACAAAATGGGTTTATCATAATACCTGGATATGCATTCCAAAATGTGTTTAACAGTTGTCCATCCTGGCAGATTCCAGTTAGTTCTGGGTGGGAGAATCTTTCTTTTTCTTTCTTTCTTTCTTTCTTTCTTTCTTTCTTTCTTTCTTTCTT
>JANHFL010006774.1:112907-126242 GCA_032468155.1 Oxyrhabdium leporinum | reverse complement strand
GAAGATGAAAGGAGGAAGGAAAAGAGGAAGGGAAGGGAAGGGAAGGGAAAGGGAAATAAAGGAAGAATGAAAGGAGGAAGGAAAAGAGGAAGGAAAAGATGAAGAGAAGGGAAGGGAAGGTGAAATAAAGGAAGATGAAAGGAGGAAGGGAAGGGAAGGGGACAAAGTCCTTTCTATGAGGGAGAGCTGAAACGCTCTCCCAATACCCTTCCCTCTGAAAGATCTCAAGCCCAGGAGCTCACAGGCCTGGTGAGGCAGGAACTCCAGCTCAGGGGAAACCTGACCGTTCCCGTTAAAGACCAAACACTTCTTCGGCACTTGAACGAACAAGGAATACAGAGCCGGCTCTCGAAAACTGCCCAGCCTGTGAAATGGCAGAAATCCTGAGATGCCTTCAAAATGGTGCAGAACCCCAACCGGGAGATCAGAAGCCGAAGCCTCACCTGCAGTTCGTCGATCACGTTCTTCTTGTATTTGTAAATCCAGTGGGCCAGGTACAAGATGGGATCGGAGGGCCGGTGCTCGGCAATTTCAGCAAGACCTCCGGCTAAGCAGGAGCCCAGACTTCTTCTCAGGTAGGCACTCTCCATTGGTGCTTCCCGAGGATCCCGGGCTTGGAGAGACCTGTTTTAAAAAAAAGCCGATGAATAAGGTGTACGTGACTTTGTGTGTTTCCATTACCAATTATTATAAGTTGTTTTGCTGAGACTCTGATCAAAACTCCATGATGATGGAGGAGGAGGAGGAGGAGGAGGAGGAGAAGTTATAATAAAAAAAGGAGGATTTTGAAATGAAGCCAAGATAGTTTTACCCTTTCAGAAATCGGTACCGGAGAACCGGCCTACAGTTGGGAATCCCTAACGGAATCTGGAATCCTGTTCAAATGGCAAACAAGCTAACTGCTACTTAGGGGACTGGAGGCTAAAACATGCAAAGAACGGTTGCAGGCACTGGGCTTGGATGGTCTAGGGAAGAGAAGGACCAGGGGAGACAGGAGAGCGGTCTTCCAATATTAGAGGGGCTGCCCCAGAGAGGAGGAAGGGGGTCAAGCTATTTTCCAAAGAAATCCGAAGGCCAGAGAAGGAATAATAGATGGAAACTGATCAAGGAGAGATTCAACCTGGAAATAAGAAGACATTTTCTGACAGGGAGAACAATCAACCCATCGAAGAGAGGTTGCCTTTGGACATTGTGGGAGCTTCATCTCTGGAGGCTTTCAAGAAGAGACTGGGCTGCCCTCGGTCAGAAATGGGGTAGGGTCTCCTGCTTGGGCATGGGGGGGTTGGACTAGACGAGCTACAAGATCCCTTCCAAATCTTGTGAATCTAAACTCACATACGTGAGCTCCGCTTAAAAGAGCGTGGACAGGCCACACACCTTCTAAAACCAGATCCACGTCAGTTTGAAAAAAGGAGCTTTATCGGTTTGAAACAAGCCACCCTCTTCCGTGTCTTGGGAGAAGCTTTGTGGATAGCTAAGGATGAAGGTGCTTCGTTTTGTATCTTAGCAACGCAGCAAGGCTGCATCTCCCCAGACTCGCTCTGTCTCATTTTGACCAGATATTAACCCTTGTGCTGCCAAGGGTGTGTGTGTGTGTGTGATATGTACCGTATGTATGCATTTACATTTTTGCCATATTAACCTCAAATCAGATCTTTGCACAGATTGAGGGGAAGGCTATGGATGCCCGCAACTGGATTCACTACACTACCAATTGTAAATTATTGCCTCAGTATGGTTTTTAAAGGATAATGTTAGCAATGTTCTTTGTCTGTGCATGCTTTTTACCTACGTGATCCGGCAAGAAATTCATCCAAAATAAAGATGTCGATATTCACTCCTAAGAAGTATGGCTGTACCCAAAATGGGTCCTAGAGTCTGGCATCAAAACCAATAAGGACAGCAGGCGTGGCATTTGCAGCTTCTTTTACTGGAGTACTCCAGCAAAAAGGGCTCGGCACAATGCACAAATACAGATTTTATACGGTTACGATTAAGGAAGTTAACCCCCTAAGACATTGGTTCCTCTTGACAAGTTTCTTCTGATTGGATTCTTCTACTTTACCCTCCTCCTTCACACATCACACTTTTACGTTAATAAGCTTTTTTATCAAAACAAGAGGAGTCTTTTAATCTTTAATATAAAAATGGCTGTGTGTGTGTGTGTGTGTGTAGGTATGTATGTTCCAGCGTAACTCTGGAACGCCTCGAGCAATTTCAACCAAACTTGGTACACAGATAACTTACTATCTGGAAAAAAAATACTGTGGGGGTAAGACACCCCTAATGCCCCTCGGTGTGTGTGTGTGTGTGTTCCAGCATAACTCTGGAACTCCTGGGCCGCTGAAATGAAAAGGAAAATTACTTTGATTTGACACTATAGATATACTTCATGCCTTTTCCTGTCTAATACAGGACTGGGATAAATAAATACCCGGGCAATGCCGGGTTATCAGCTGGTATTATAATCAACTAGAGGTTACCGGAGTGTATACATCTCCATGCCTTAGCCAGCATCCTTCTAGCCTGTCCTTCTATATATATATATATATATTTATATCATGCCGACCGAAACTGGATGCAATATTCGAGGTGTGGCCTTGAAATATAGACCAGGGCACCAGACTTTCCTTTGCTGTCTTTGTTACAAGCCCAAGAGGGTTTGCGCCGTGGAAGATCTGCCTCCCGCTGTCTGTCTCGGATTATGATGTTGTCTTTCCACACCGCCTACCCCTTTCCCTGCGATCTCTGTGGCCCCAGAGGTGGCTTGGCTGGCAGAAGGTGGAAGGCCTGGAGGCCCCAGCGGAACAGCCCAGACGGGCCTTTTTCCTGGCGTCTGAAGATCGCCCAATTCACCAGCCTTTCAGAAAGAGAACTCCGTCTCCACGTAGCCTTCTCTGAGTTCCCGGGGGAAAGTGGAGTTTTAAAAAAGAGATATATATGCAACTTATATGGTTGCGATGTTCAGCAGAAAACAAACAGGGAAAACAACGAATTGCATTTAAGCTTCTTGTTTGGAAGTTTGTTTGGTTTTTTTTTCCTCCTCCCTTCTTTGCAGCGCTTTTACGCCGGAGTTTTTAAGGCACGATTTTTGTTTTCCTTTCTAAAGTTTCGTAAGCAAAATCTCTCTCTCTCTCTCTCTCTTTCTTTCTTTTCCTCGATGGGACTCAGCAGCCGAGGAGGTTCTCCCTCCACCTCGGGATTCGCGCAGCTGAAGGCTCCGTGACGTCCACGGGTCGGATCCCAACAAAGGTGTTCAACGGTTGCCAGGCGACGGAGGAACGCCGAGATCGCGCGCCAGGAGCCGAAAACCCGCCGCCGCCGCCGCCGCCGCCGCCCCTCCAGGTGTGAAGCTTGCAATGCGGTGAGACAGGTATAAACGAGCAACTGCAAGGGAGGCAGGTTTCATTCCCAGCCGAAGGGTTTCTTTCCAGACCGAAGGGTTGAAGCGAGCGACGTGCCAGTTGCTCTCCGCCCGGAGGGAGGCGAGCGCAAAGGAGGCTCGTTTGAAGACCTCGAGGAGCTTCGTCCCTTCCGAATGAACTCTGAGTTCCAGAAGGTTCCGAAAAGGAGGAGGTTCATTCAGGGGAGTTAAGAGATTCTTGTGATCAAAAAGCTGACCTAGTATTTTTCATAATTCGTTATGCGGGACCCTGAGAAGTTGCTCCTGGCAACGTTTTGGGAAGTCTTTTTTTTTTCCCCTTGCCAGTTTTATCTGGGTTGCAAATATATTTCTAGATTATAGAGTGTCCTTTCATAGTTCCTTTCCAACCGGGCACTACAGCGCTAACAAAAGCCAGCAAAAATTACAAATTGAATAGACAGCAGATGAAATAAAACAGCAACAAAGCAGCCATCAATACAATACAGTTGCAGTCAAATTCTCATTTTCTTTTTTACACTTTTTTTTTTTTCAAGATTCGTAGATTTCTTTGTCCATCACTCTGAGCAACAGGATAGCAGTCTTCCAGTATTTGAGGGCCTGCCACAAAGAAGAGGGTTCAACTTATTTTCCAAAGCGCCAGAAAGCAGGACAAGAAGCAATGGATGGAAACTAACCAAGTACAGAAGCAACCTAGAACTAAGGAGGAATTTTCTGACAGTGAGAACAATTCATCAGTGCAATGACTTGCCTCCAGAAGTTGTGGGTTATCCCAACACTGGAGGGTTTTAAGAAGAGATTGGACAGCTATTTGTTCAGAATTGTATAGGGGTTGGACTAGAAGACCTCCAATGTTCCTTCCAAGTCTCTTATTCCATTATTCTTCTAGTGAATTTTGATCCTTCTACTTGTTAACTGAGTGTAGGTCTATTATTTTAGATCATGGGTGTCAAACTCATGGTGTCATCTTGCCCTCATGTGATGTTGGCCTGCACATGACCCATCTGGCCCGCGGGACACACTCCTGGTTTAGATGATGATTATGATTTATGGGAGGCACAAAAAGAAATACTATTCTTTGAAAATGATGTCTAGCATAATGTCTTCTCCATAAGAGCAAGTGAAGACATTTAATTAGGACCCAGATTCATTCTAAGGGCTGTCCTGCAACAATTTATTTTGTTTTGTTTTGTTTCCTGTAAACAGAGATCTTGATATAAATTCATCCAGCCCCTTGGATCAATGCAGAGGGAAAGGCAAATGATGGGAATGGATGCCAAATATTTCAAGGAAAACCTCGGAATGTGCTTGGCTGAAGGACTTGCAGAGGTGGCGGATCACCGGCCAACGGACCCCATCCGTTTCCTGGCCTCCTGGATTTACAACTATAATGAAAATAGAAAGAAAGAAGAAAAGGTGATACACTAAAAAAAAAAAAGTTGAAGAAAGCTTGTCTCGGCAACGATTGAATCAAATTGTCTTTCCTCCCAATTTTCCTATGCCTTGTCCTCTTCCAGAAAAAGACAGAAAAGGACCACCTAGAACTTCATTATGAAGAACTTCTTGCAGAGGAGAGTACAGAAAAACTGAAGGCAGAAGAACTTCTGATGGCCCAAAACTTTGAAGAGCAGCAGAAGGTCTGGTTCTCTTAATTTTACACTAAAGTACACTGGGCCCTATTTGGCTCATTGCTGTAATGAGAAAAATGGTTGGGAGCAGTTGTAAAAAAAATGCATATTTTAAAAAAAGGTCTGTTCCTAGAGTGAGGATGGATGGATGGATGGCAGATGGTTAGATGGCTAGATGGTTGGTAGCTGAAGTAAACTGAATGCAGTTTTATTCTATAAAGGATCTTTTCCAAGAGCAAACAGAAGATACTCCTGAAAAGTCAATGGAAATAGGTGGAGCATCACACCAACCTTTGAGAGAAGAGGCAGCTGATGAGAAGGCAGATGAAGTGAGTACCTATTTTAACAAATGCACTTGACATACTACCGTATTACTAACAGCAAAACCGGGCCTTTGAAATTCACGTTGCATTAAAATGATTCTTACCTACTGGAAGTCTCCCAGACCCTTTGTTTTGAGGCTCTTCACAAGTTCGGAGAACTAGAAGAGGTCAAGGACACCCCATAAGACAACACGGAGCATTTCACTCAGGAGGATCATTGTTGCTTCCTTGCCTTGATGGACAAATTCATTCAGGTCTAAAAATCTGTGCAGAATCTGCAACTTAGTTTTTGTGCAAGCTTAGTTCTTGTCCTTATTTCAAAGAATTGGAATCAGTCTTGTTTAAGACTAGGATGATGGAATATCTAGCAGTCTCTGAGAACATAGAGGAGGACCGTTACAGAAAATATTTATTTTTCAGAGTAGGAAAAAAAGCATGAGAAAGACTCCTAGCAATCCTGCCTTGATTACGCCGGGTGTAAGTTGAGCTGGACAATTGCTTTGGAAGCTTTCTAGATCGTTCTGAAGCCCTTCTAGACTGTCAAGACAGCAAACAAAAACCACTTGGGATTTCTGGAATGGTCTTGTTTGCTAGCAGGGTAACGTAGCAGAATCTTGAAAAGCTAGACTAATAAAGATTGGGTTGAGAAGAGGGATTTTAATAACGTGTTCATGTAGATGAAACTAATTTTCAATCACAGATGACAGCTGAAGAAGAGGTTGGAAACGTGCCCGAAGAATATGAAACTAAGTCAACACAAGACACGTCAGAAAACAGAGTTGATCAGGATGACTTCGGTGTTGTGATAAGTGAGTTGGATGAACAGCCAGGCCAGGTAAGTCCTGGTTCAACGCTCCAGGAAGCCTTGTTGGGAACTGCTGCAGATGAAGATTTAAGTCCCAAAGTCTTGGATGACAAAGGTGAAGACCAGTTGGAACAAGACATAGCAGCTGAGAAGGAGAATGAAGTACAAGCTGAAGGTGGCACACGGGCTGAGAAAGACAGGCCTGCTCCGGATGGGAATTTGGAGTAATTCCACAATTCATGTATACTTGGAAGGAGAGCCTGCTGTCTTCAAAAGGCTTTGTGTGACTGCTTTGTTTCACAAAGAAGGTAATCTAAAAAAGACAATGAAAATCTTTTGAGTGTGTGATAGTGACACCTTTCCAGCATAGTTGCACTGGGATGTTATACGGATAAGACTGATCGTCAGATGGTAACAAGTCTTAGGAAAGGACGTGTACGATGTGCCTCTTTAAACACCTGCTGTGTTCTCGTGACTTTTTTTTTTTAATGCTTTTATCTGTTGGAAGGAATGGTGTCTATCTAGACTGGAAATCCTGTTACGCAACTGATTGCAAACAAAGCTCAATAAGCAGTATAAGATTCTTGCACAATCACACTTGGGGGTGATTTGGGAAGGAATTCTTCTCACGGTCATGGTGGACACGGTTCACACAAGACGTTTTGTAAATGTGTAGAACCATCCCCAATCCACATATTATAGATGTGTGACACTGATTTGGAGACACACACTATATCAACTTGTGGCTTTGTATATGAGGAGTGTGTATATTCTATACATTCAGAGGTACAGGTGCATATTAAGTGTCTCCAACACACTATCAACATCGATCTATATAAGTGTGTGTGTAAAACTAGACAGGGTACAAAACTAAGACCTAAGTTCACAGAAAACGCTGAGGTTTTTTCTGTGATTGGGTGGCTACATTTGAACATAGTCCACTTCATTATGGTTCAGTGCAAACCTGGAAAGTGAATTAATTCCTAAACCAGGTTAAGGGTGTTACATGAATGTAGCGACACACTTTCTAAAAAAAAGAAAATGTTGCCAGGTAAAGTATTCAGGAGAAGACTTATTCAATCTTCCAAGCCAATTGTCATTAAAAGTAGTAGCCCTCTACCTTCATTCTTTGAAAGAATATTGCAGATAAATACTTCTTTTAAATGGTAAAATTTTGGAGGTCAAAAAACTATTCTTAAATATACTGAAATTCCTTTCTTTTAGTCCAATGCTGTTGTATTTAGAAATAAGACATTTTAATGAACTTTTGATTATTCTTATGAATCGACAGTGTTTGAAAAGTATCCCAGTTTCCCCTTCTGTTATATCATTGTGATTATGTGTATGATGATAGTCCTTGATTTACAATCATTTGTTTAGTGACCATTCAAGGTTACAACAGCATTGAAAAAGTGACTTACAACTGTTGTAGCATTCCCACAGTTCCATGATCAAAATTTGGGCGCTTGGCAACTGGCATGTATTGATGCGACCTTTCCAACTGGTTTCCAACAAAAAAGTCAATGAGGGAAGACAGATTCACTTAACAACCAACTTACTTAAGTGCAGTGATTCGCTTAACGACTGTAGCAAAAAAGGTCATAAAAACGGCTGCAACTCACCGTCAACTGCCTTGCTTAGCAATGGAAATTTTTGTCCCGATTGTGATCCTAAGTCGAAGCATTTTTGTTTACATTTGTCTTAACAATAGGAAGGGCACAGATAATTTATTTCCATTGTCCGGTTGCCAATTTTCATATGGTACGTATATAAATCAAAAGATACAGACATCTCAAAATATTCAAACTCAAATTAATATATGAAATGCCTTCTTCCAAAAATAGATTTTAGCATATTCCAAAAACATACACTTGAACGAAGTCATACTGTATTCTCATTGAGAATAATATCAACAGTAGCTTTGTCTATTTTCTGTACAAATGCAGTAGAATCCAGTAAGTTAAATGTCTTGTGTTGAATAAAATGTAGTCTACGATTTATCAAATGTTTCCAGATAGAATTTCCCATTGCTTGGATAAAGTGGAAATTTCCAATTGCCTTTTCTATTCAGTCTTTAAAATGTATATATCAAATTAATGTATCAGCAGATATTTGTAAACACTTTGTGGGATTTTTAGGTTCATTAAAACTTGGTAATCACTTGTAATAATTTAGATGCTCCTGAAGCTCTAAGTACCATTTATTCAAATCAAGATGTTCAATAAATATTCAAATTTAAAAATCATAAAAGTATGTCTGCAAGACTAGTGACTTATGAACAAGTTCCTTACAGATATAGACTACATATGGACAATTAGAAGGAATATGCTCCTTTAGTGATTTTGTTTTGTATAAATATCTATACGCATGTAAGAGCTATCAGGCATATACATGAGATAGTTTTGTGTGTATATACTATTTATTTAAACAAAAATATTATGTCCAGAATAAAAATACCTTTTGAAGAGTAAAAACATTGTGATTCTTTCTCTTCTACTAAATCTTTTAAAATTGTCTATAGCCTGGCGAAAAACATTGCTTGGAAAACAAAAAAGCAGAAAGAAACTGGACAGAAAAGCTGAAGATATTATATTAAAGTCAATAAAAGCCAACTTTGAATAGCACCGATATTGCTTTAGAAAATCAAACTTCATCTTAAGATATAAACGTCCTCTTTCGTCGATATAGTATTCCACGTTTTATAATTTTCTCATATATTGTTTATGCCACTGTCAGCCAGGCGGGGTCGCTCGAGTTTAATAATCCAGGAACTCGCTCATCATTTCATCCTCTTGCTCTAATCTGCTAAATTAGAGAACTTGCAGTTATAAAGATATTATTTGCAAAAAGCGCCTTAAAACAGATACAGTTAAGATGGCATATGCTGTAGATCTAAATCATCGAGCCTAGCTTAAGCAATATAGGTCGTTTACCCTGTGTCAGCTTTTTTCAGAAGACTTTCTATTAGCTGAGCTGTAAAAATGTATGTATTTTTTAATTCCAAAACATTTGTAGGAAGAAGTGAAAGTCCCAGGGAAAATACGGTATATGAGCACCAAGATTGATCACTATTTGTAGATTTGCTGATTGATGGGCTTACAAGTGTTGAAAATGTTAAAAATGGCTTGGTGTACGTTTCACTCAGTGTAAGGAAAGCTTCATTTGATGTTGTTTTTAAGAGCTTTTAGTCTTCTGGATAACTTGATGCAGTTGGTCCATCTTCCTTCGTGCCCGTCAGTCAATCAATGTGGTATAAAACTGGTCCCTGGATGCTTTTGGCTCCTTTTTTTTCCAAGCGAAAGAATATTTCATACTTTTGTACATCGGTATAAATAGCTTGTTTTCCCAACAGGAATTCATCTAACTTTAACACCGTTTCATTTTGTATCTAATTTGACAGTTGTACCCATCAAGCGAAAGTAACACTTGTAAACTGAGGTGTTTTGTAAACACTTTCTTCTTTTGTTGTGTAAAGTTGATACAACCAATCTGTAGAAACCTCAACCTGCCTTTAAGTCCAGCTAGTGTCTTGTGGGATTTCTCTCCCCCCACCCCTTCAATTTCGCAGTTTAGCTCACTTCTTTCAGCTATTAACAAGGTTGCAATCCATGTTTTGTTTTCAAAATCAGATAAGGAAGAATGTAATCTGATCACTCAAGAATGTTAACTTAAGAAGTTAAGCTTTGTGCATACACTGCACTTCAGTATTCAAAACACCATCCACTATTTCATTAAATTCCAAACATTTCCCCCTGCATTTTGAAGATGTTGGTCAAACAATGAACAGCCTGAGCAAACAACTGTTATTCGGATCACAGCTCTGGAAGTTGAAAGAGTCTCTCTTTGAGGTATGGCTCCAAAGGTTGCTACTGTTGATAATGTTGCCTGCCAACCTCACAATTCTTTCCAAGAAAACTGCATGGGTTTAAGAGTTGAAGCTGCTTACTTTGCACCAATTTAGGGATGCTAATCTTTTGCCCTTCATGCACTATTTTGTCTTTCTTTTTCCCAGGCTTTTACTGGTGCTGATTTGCTCAGAGATGGCCCAGCTCACAAATACCAGGCACTAAAGGACTCGTCTGGCCAGAGTTGAATTTAGAAATTGTCTGAATCCACGTCTGCTGAGGTTAGATGCTCTTTGCACCCTAACCCTCTCTGGGTGGCTGCTTAATCTCTCCAACCAGATAAAAGCAAGAGGATGCCAAGTTCAGCATCTCTCTAGAAATTGCTATTTTATTTTTATTTTATTTTTGGCAATCCGAGATGCAGGGCTTCATTTGCGCATGCGCAACGGCCCAAGCTCGAGCGCCTGGTAATCGCCCAGCGGGAGAACGCTCCTTCTGCGCAGGCGCAAGGCGGGGAAGCGAAGGCCCGTTTTCTGAAATTATGGCGGTCGCCGCCGCTTGCTTAGTCGAGACGCGGGTGGGGCAGGTGGTAATGCCGGGGGAAGCGTTGCTCTTGCCCGGCCAAGACGAGGCGGACGGCGAGCGGCTGCGCCTGACTACGAGCGGGCCACAGAAAGGGCGGCTGGTTTGCGGGCCGGGGTTGAGACGAGGCGCCGACGGCCTGCTAGTCACCAAATGCGGCGTGCTGCGCTACCGCGGCCATTCCACCCAGACCGGAAGTGGGAGCGGAAGTAGTTCCGGGGGAACCTATTGGGTGGACTCACAACAGAAGCGGGTAAGAAGGCTGCGCGTGCGCAGTTCGGGGCCTCAGTTACCTGCAAATGGGCGCATGGCTATGAAAACGGAAGAAGATCTAATGAAATATTGTACGCTGCAATTTTATGTTAAATTAATCCATTACGTTAAATTATAATGATATACAACGCACTCATATTAAGTGATTTATAGATGGTTATATAAAATGTAATTTATATAAAATATGTAACATGGATATAAATATATATAATATATATGTTAATTTTTTAATAAATGTATAATTGATATCTATATAATAGATCATATACAAATACACACACACGCCGGTAAAGATAGATAAATGGATGGATGGATGGAAGAAAGAAAGACAGACAGAAAGAGAAAAAGAAAGAGGGAGGGAGGGAGGCAAGGATGCAGGAAAGAGATAGATAGATAGATAGATAGATAGATAGATAGATAGATAGATAGATAGATAGATAGATAGATGGAAGATAGATAGATAGATAGATGATAGAGAGAGAGATAAAGACAGGCAGAAAGAGATCCATCCATCCATCTAATATCTGTCTGTCTGTCTGTCTGTCTGTCTATCTATCCATCCATCCATCCATTCATTCATCCATCCATCTATCTCTATATCCATCCATCCATCTCTATCCATCTATCGATATCCATAGATATCTATCTCTATCTCTGTCTATCATCTCTATCTATCCCATCCGTCCATCCATCCATCCATCCATCCATCCGTCCATCTAATATCTATCTAACATTGTATGGCACATTCACATTATATATAGTATAATACATTGCATAATAAATATAAATATTTGGGGCAGGAATGCTGTATTTACGTAAAAACACAGACTATATTCACGGTGGATTGCAGGGGAGGGGATGGCTGCAGGATACTACTGCTTTCTTTTCTGACCAAATAAATAAATAAGTAAATCCATTTTTTAAAAAAATTCTTGCCAGTACGTCCCAGTGAAGGGAGATTACGTGATCGGCATAGTGACGGCCAAATCTGGGGACCTATTCAAACTGGATGTTGGAGGCAGCGAGCATGCCTCTCTCTCTTACTTGGCGTTTGAAGGGGCCACCAAAAGGAACAAGCCGAACGTGCAGGTGAGGGAGCCTCTCAGGCACCGCGAGGAGCAGGAAAACCATCCTGTTCTACCCAGGGACGTTTCTGAGCAGACCTGGGTGGGATTTGAGCCGTGACTTAAGTGTTTGGTCTGGCTTCTCGGTTTGATCTTGTGGTTTGCACTGAAAGTGATTTGTTTACGGCCAACGACAAAGCCAAAAAGGTTGCCTCATTTTGACAGTATAGCAATAGCCCTTAGACTTATATACCGCTTTGCAGTGCTTTGCAGCCCTCTCTAAGCGATTTTAAAGAGTCAGCCTCTTGGCCCCAACAACCTGGGTCCTCATTTGACCCACCTCGGAAGGACGGAAGGCTGAGTCAACCTTGAGCCTGGTGAGATTCGAACTGCCGGACTGCAGGCAGCCGGCAGACAGCAGAAGTAGCCCGCAGTACCGCTCTCTAACCACTGCGCCACCCCGTCTCATGAGGTTTGATCTGGACGTGAAATAAATAAATAAAAAAACAGCGTGTTCACTCAGTACTTCTAATCCGGATAAAAACAGATGCGGCTGGTTTTATTCCTTGCAGCAAGATGTAGCTATTTTAAGGAGCTGCTCCAATACCACCACTTTATTACGGGTCACCAGGATGACTTAAATTTCAAAGGCGTTATCTTAAGAGCAGGCAAACCTTTGGGGGACAAGGGCATATGAGATAGCAAGCAGATCATACATCTGGTTGCATGAGAATTCGAACTGGAAATGTAGCTCCTTGGTGTCTACTGAAGGCTAAATATTAAGTATAATCATAGTTATGCATTGCTGTTAAAAGCATTAGCTTCCTTCCCTGGTTCTTTTCTCTTTTCCCTTTGACTTCTTCGTCAGATTAGGATATCAAGCGATAATAGGACAACATTTCACAAGGCAGTTGACCGATGTGTCCCTTCCACAACAGATGGACTTGGTTTTCCTTTTTAATGAGAACGAACACCATTGCTGTACTGGGAAAAATATTTTTCTGATAACCTTCTTGAGTTGCAATGTCAACTGGAGATGTTGTGAATGCTCTTTCGTACAATTGTGATGCTTCTCTTCTCACTCAAAAGATCACTCTCCTTAAAGTCTGTGGAGCTTCTCCGTCAACCCAGATCACGGTTGTCCCAAAGGTGTTTTTTTCAAAAGGCAACTGGACTTCTTTTGTTTTCCCCTAATGGAGACATTTTGCTTCTCATCCCAGAACTGAAGATGCTCTTGGATGAGAAGCGAAACGTCTTCAGGGGGAGAAAAAGTCCAGTTGCCTTTTGAAAGGGCACCTTTGGGGAAAGGGTGGCCTTGGTTCAAATTGAGTCGATTGAAACCACGATTGAAACCACTATTTATTTATTTATTTATTTTTCACATTTATATACCGCCCCATTCCGAAGACTCGGGGCGGTTTACAGCTTATAAG
>JANHFL010006774.1:64344-76231 GCA_032468155.1 Oxyrhabdium leporinum | reverse complement strand
CTCTTCTCTTCTCTTCTCTTCTCTTCTACTCTACTCTACTCTACTCTACTCTACTCTACTCTACTCTACTCTACTCTCCACTCCACTCCACTCCACTCCACTCCATTCCACTCCACTGTAAATTCTATTCCATTCATGGTACATTGGGATTTAAATATTTTCCAAGCTACTAGCTATCAAAAAGTAGATGGAGAGGCAATCACTCTCCACCCCCATTAAGAACAAATACACACAGAGAATGATCATGTGACCTATTGTGGACAGGTTTTGAAAAGTTTAGTTTCGGTTAGTAATTGTACGGAACTGAAGTAGAAACTACCAGGGCTACTAGGATATGTAGAAAGATCCCAGAAGAAAACAATTTGTACTGTTGCCAATAAAACAGCATGAATGGTTTCCAAATCAGGCAGAGTTAAAATTTGCTTGAGGGAAGTGTTGTATTTTCAAGACTCACTATTGGACTCAGGTAAGTAAAGGTAAGAACCAGCACAATTGAAATTTGAAACAGAATCCTAAAGATTCCTCTTGTCAGGATGCAAGATAGATATATTTCATCTCTGAATTTTCCCTACCCTTTTTATGTGCTTTTCATCTACTTCAAGTTGAAAGTCCTTGAATCTTGATTCACCACTGAAAAGGATAAGAGATTTCCATGGGTCAAAATCTACAAAAATAGTGTCGTAAAAAAAAAAACTTGCTGCTTTTCAATATCCCAGCAGCTTTTGACCCACTAGCTTGAAATTTTTGGAGTCCAAGCTAAAAGCTAACCCAGGTTTTGGAATAACTTCTATAACCAGTTTCCCAGAAGGTAAACATTTCTTAGGTTGGAATTTTTCTTACAGCAGGATATTGTTTTGGAAAAACAAAGGCTAGGAGAGTAACATTTGTTGGAATGGGACAAGTCATCACGGCCAACTTGCTGCAGAACAATTTACCAAAGGGCAATTCAACCTTTCAGTTTAATTACTTAAAATCATTAAAAAAATATTTTGATGTTTATCATTCACATTTCATTTGTCCTTCCTTTGCATTCTTTCTTTAATAATTCTATTCCACCATCTCTTCAATATTAGTATAACTTTTGTCCTGCGATGAGGTATCCTGTGGCAACTTGGCTGTGGCGAGTTGTCTCATAGTAAGTTGGCTGCAGCGAGTTGTCCTTTCTTTATATAAGTCTTTATAGTAGAAAATAGTTGCATGAAGAATTTGTACAGTCAAGAGTAGTTTTATCACGCAGCTTTCTGACAGTTTGATATATGCATGTATGCAAAGAGAGGTTATTATATATTGGTTGATTTATGGTAAGTGTATGATAAAGCATACATGGAGGTAAGGTTGGTTGTTATGAATATTAAGTAAAGCTTACCGAAAATAAATAAATAGAATGCATCACAAATGTTTCACATTCAGGAGCAAGGAAGACAAAGATATATGACATTCCCTTGTTGTTTAATGTACTTATGTATCAGGAATGCTTCTTGCGATGTTAGAGGTTGGGAACATGAATATAGATGTACATTTTTATGTGGATGATGCCATATTGTTGACTGGGAATCCAAATGATTTTCAGCAAATGTTTAGGTTAGATGATGCAAAAAAAAATTGGACCTAAAAAGAAAATATTTCCATCATTTGTATGCTGCCAATTTCTCCAGATATTAATAAAATCTCCAGTCCTCAATTTAGCATACAACTATAGGTCTACAAAAGCACTCTCATACTCGTGACCCCTGGGTCAGATGTGTCGCACACTGGCCACGTCCACACCCGGTTTAGCAAAGGGGGAAAAAGTCCCGATACCTCATGTGATGCCCCTCTGATGACGTGAGTTTGACATTCCTGGTCTACAAAGTCACTGAATAAATGAAAGCACAAAATTATAACTTTCAGGATCAAACCTGACAACCATAATTCCTTAAGCCCATTCTCCAAAGACCTGATGGAAAAGGTTGATTTTTTCCAAAAAGTTGGAGCAGTGAGGGCGAAACCCTCAAGCTATCAACCTATCAGAAACTTAGGTCCTTGAAGGAAAAAGAAGTGAATCAATTCAAACTCCACCTGTAAGGTAAAGAAGCTATCACAAGTAGATAAATCTTAGTAGCATGTTTATTAGCAGTGGAGAAAGGGAAGGATAAATGCTAAGTTGCACAGAACTCAATAAATTTAAAATGGAAATGTGAGGTCAGCCGTTGGATGCTTGTAGAAAGAAGCCAAAATATTAACCATTGAACTGGAATAGCAGTGGCCATGTTTCAACGCATGCACCCAATTTGGTCTACGGCAACATAAGTATTACCACAAAGATAAAACTATTCAAGGGGAATTGTTATACCAACTGCAAAACAAAATAACCATGGTTTAGCCTCAAAAGATTTTAAGGCTGTGGGGATTAATTGTCCTCTGCTTCTGCGATGGCATTTGAAGACCTAAAGGCCGATGGCATCTTGTGGTCCAGATGTGTCTTCCAAGTACCTTTGGTATGGAAAGTCACCCCAAACGATTTAAATAAGTTGATCTGTTCTAGGACATGCCCTTCTACTCTCCACGAGTACTGAAAACCTCTTTTAGCAAAAACGAGGAGTTTCGATTGATGAAGATCGGATGACTTTGTCTACCGGAGTTTAACGTTGCTGCCACAGCTCTCTTCGGCTCAACTGAGGTTTCTGAAATAATAGCAGCAGCGTTGGCGTAAAGGAGCATCGGGATTTTGCGTTGCTCTAACTTAGGGAGATGTAAGTCTGGGTTGAGAAAGGAGAACGTCAAAAGGCAGCTCATCAAGTCAAAAAGCAGCACATAAAACTTTCATGACGAGTTGATGGAGACAAAGATAGTTTGCGAGGGTATAAAAATAAAGAGAGGTATAGCGAATAGGAGTGTAGTTTAGATTTTCCTTTATTTTTTTTTCTTATTGTTCATCTTCGGTTTCATACTTCATTGCTATTTTCTCTTTTTGTCCCTATAGAGAATCGTGTCAGGAATATGTATTGTATGAGGGATGCTATCTTGTTTGAGCAAAGAGCCCATAGAAACCAAGATTTATACATGCAAGAACACAAATGACAACATGTCATGACTAGCCTCCCACTTTTATTTATTTTTATTTTTTTAAAAATGCAAACTATGAGAGGTGTGAAAGGTTATTTTTTCTGATGTTTCAGGTCTTCCGGATTATTTATTAAATCAGTGTCATGTGACAAAGAAGCAGAGGAGAACCAGGTTAAAAATCAACCTCCCTTGATTCCCACAACATGTGTTTTCTTGCCCTGCAGTAAAAGCAGAACATGATAGTTTGCAACCAAGCTGTGCGTTCAAAATAATAAGAAGGTTGCCTCACGCCCCAATTATTATGCAGCTTTCTACTTTGCTTTAATTAAAACTCACTCTGTGATTGAGAACCCAAAGAAAAACTTTGGAAAATAAAACAGTTTTCTCACCAAGGAAGAATTCTTCTTCAGCTCCCTGAGGATTCTCGCAGTAGTTTCTAGTGAGATATATATATATATATTTGCTCGATCAATTTCCCAAGGATAAGGAAAATCACAGAGGCATTTATATGATGTGACAGGTCTCATTATGCTTTGCAGCAGATTGCACCTGTTTTATGGCTGCGAAATGGGCATAACGTTCAGCCAGAGAAATGCTCATGTCTTGATAAAGTCAAAAGAAAAAAAAAAGCTGCACGGTCTTTCTGAAGAGTTTTCATTGCTCTCTTAAAATATATATTTTGCAGAAATATATCACCCGGTATTTCTGGCCTCTCCCTTCCCTTCCCTAAATCTCTAGCCTGCTTCCCAAATGTTAAGGTGCTGGAGGAGATGGTGAGTTCTGATCCTATCTTACAAATGAATGATGGTTGATTCAGGATGCTGAACATATCTAATACTTCCTCCTCCTCCTCCTCCTCCTCTTCCTCCTCCTCCTCCTCCTCTTTTCCCCATCTGTGAGGTGGGTTGGGCCAAGCATGAGTGACTTGCCTAAAGTTATCCAGTCAGCTTTCATACCTAAAGGCAGGACTAGAACTCACAAGCTCCTGGTTTCTAGGTCAGCGCCTTAACCGCTACATCAACACTAAGATAAATAGCAAATAAATGCTGTTCCTATGAATGAAGGTAGATTGGGGACGGGAAGGTTCTTTTTCTTTTTTCTTTTTAGCACATTTAAGTTTTTATATATTTCATTTAAGAGCTGTGGTGATGCAGTGGTTAGAATGCAGTATTGAAGGCTAGCTCTGCCCATTGCCAGCAGTTCGATCCTGACTGGCTCAAGGTTTGACTCAGCCTTCCATCTTTTCCGAGGTCGGTAAAATGAGGACCCAGATGGTTGGGGGCAAGAGGCTGATTGTGTAAACCGCTTAGAGAGGGCCGTAAAGCACCGTGAAGCTGTATATACTGTAAGTCTGAGGGCTATTGCTAAATGCTAAGATGTCATATTCTTCAGCCACACCCCATTGATTGATTGACAGTAACAGGATAAAATGGTAAACAGGATAAAGTGAGAAAGATAAGACGAAAGCATTGGGATCAATGGACGAGGAACAGATAGTGGCAGAAAGAAAAACCAGTACAGCTAACATCAAAATCTTAGGATAACTGGATGGTTTTTAATTCATGAGTGGAATATTTTTTTTTTCTTTGCCTGCTGGGGTCATACCCTCAGGTTTGCCTTTTTAAAAAGATAGGGATAATAACACAATCCTAATGCAAACTGTGTTTTCATTTTTTTGAGGAGTAGAGCACCATTTCTTCTAGGAGATGCAGGTTTTCAATTTTATGCAAAAAGAGAATGAACATATTGTCGGTCTATTTTCACCAGCTGAGTTGGGTTGTACATATTTTAGATATTTTCCCTCAAATATATTTTTCCCCCTTTCTTACTTTTCTCCTCTAAGCATTTTCTTATATAGGAGAAACTAGGCGGCCCCATTATTTAGAGTGAAGGTCAGGTTTTGCTGCTTCTCAGCGATGCTGACAAATTTAAACCAAATTTACTTGGCCCTGTTAGTCTAGTCTATAATCATAATGAAGATGGATTTGATATGATTTGCCGTCTTATAGGATTGAGAGGGTTCAACTCAAATTCAGAGCTATTTCTGAAATAACTTCACTCCTTTGTGAGCGCTGTTGTAGGTCTTGTTTCCTTTGTTTGGTCTTTGATTCTGATGAAAATGATTAAATAATTGTATTTTTAGCTCAACAGCACAATGGGAATGTTGCTCAACCAACACAAAAATGTTTCAATCCCAACCCAGACCACTTTTCCCATTCTTTTCCAGCATTAATTGGGAGGGATGTAAGTAATATCGAAAGCCCTGATTTCTAAATGATGGGCCAGAGCAAATGGTAACTTGGACATTTTAGGTATTCATTTTTACACATTTAATCAGAGATCTTTGCCCACTACAATCAAGAGATGGAGCTACCATGTTAAGTAGCAGTAACAAAAACATCCACATCCAATTTTGGTCACCACAATATAAAAAAGATGTAGAGATTCTGGCAAAACGCAGAGGAGAGCAACAAAGATGATTAGGGGGCTGGAGGCTGAAATATATGATGAATGGTTGCAGGAATTGGGTATGTCTAGTGAGAAGGAGGACCAGGGGTGACATGATAGCTGTCTTCCAATATTTGAGGGGCTGCCACAAACAAGAGGGGGTCAAACTTATTGTCCAAAGCACCAGAAGGCAGGAAGAAGCAATGGATGGGAACCAATTAAGGAGAGAATCAATCTAGAACTAAGGAGAAATTTCCTGACATGGAGAACAATTAACTAGTGAATATGCTTCCCTCCAGAAGTTGTGGGTACCACATCACTGGAGGCTTTTAAGAAGAGACTGGATAAGCATTTGTCTGAAATAGTATAGGGTTTCCTGTTCAAGCAGGGGGTTGGACTAGAAGACCTCCAAGGTCCCTTCCAACTGCCATTCTGTGTTCTAGGAAACAAATATAAATTGTTTTATGCTTACACTGCCTTGTTTCAACACTGGAAAGTAAGATCAGAACAGTGTGCTTTGAACTGGAAATATTTTGAGCATGAACACTTTTGCACGGTCCCAAGGCTGGCTACATCCTGTCCCATATGCTTTTAAGAGTAAGGAAAGGGACTGGATAAAGATGCGCGCAGCTCTCTCTTGACCAAGAATGATGGCATTCCTGGGCTCTGCAGCTGTCTGCAGGTGGGAGGTTATGTTTGGAAGGCAGATTTCTGGGCTATTCTCCAAGCGCAAGGAAGATCTTCATCCATAATTCTCCAGACTGAGTTTATCTTTCACATCATCGCTGGGGCTCCATTTATAATCCAGGGGGAAAAAAAAGCTATAAAGAGCTTGGAATATTTAAAAAAAACAAAAAACAAGAGGAGGAAAATCCTTCCTTAAAAACAGAAACCCTGCAGAGATCTATTAATCGTGGCAGTTTTTATGCACCAAACCCTCTGGATAATTTTCTTTTTAAAAAAGCTCCCAAGTTCCCAGATAGTACAAATAGCAATGCTTACATTTTTTTGTTTAGTGATAGCAAGCCTGCTGCAGCTTAAAGAAATGTTAGCCTTCTACCATTTTTCACACGCTTGGCAAAGCCTCTTGATTTCTGGCCAAAGGTAAGCAACCTGCACCCATTCCCAACGTTGCATCCCCTCGCGTATGATAAATGTTCGTAATTAGCAAACTGCCACCCTTCCTACTGCTCATGTTTGAAATGTCAGTGGACAAAAAGCATTCTGAAGGTTGTCATCTCTGGGTTGCTCCGAGCAGGTTATCTCTCTGAAACCCAAGACACCTGTCCTTGTTTATTTACACTTGAAAGAACACTTCTGCACTCTCTCTTCCTTGCTAACAAGAAATGCCAATATTCCTTAACTACTTGTTCTTTTAAAAATAGCTTTGGCCTCTGAACCATCAAGCCACTGGAGCCTGGCTGGTATCTTAAAGGTCATGGAGACCTTGTGGAAAACCTTCCGAAAGATAGTAAATGTTCAGAGACTTCATACTCCCGCTACAGATATTTGCCAAAGTGCAATGAAGCAAGCTATCATAAACAGAGTTCGTGGATTGAAGTGATGTGCCCAGGCTCTGGGGAAGCGTCTGTATCCGTCAGTTGGTTTCCTTCTGGGTAAATGATTAGTAGAGAGCTTTATGGGGAAAAAAATGTAAAAAGAGTTAAGGTATATTCCTAACATTATACTCACCAAAGATAGCCTTGGTCAGGGCTACGAGACTCCTGGTCCACGGGCCGGAGGTGCCACAGGCTGGCCACACCCATGCCCACTTTAATGAAGGGGGAAAAAGTCCCAATATGTCACATGATGCCGCCGTGATGCCGCGAGTTTGGCACCTCTGGCCTAGATAAATAGAAGAGTATATTTTTTAGCTCAGGGTTCAACTGTGAGGTCCTTGGTGCTCTCCGAGCTTGGTTGGGTTTTTTTGCAGATGTTTCATTTCCAAAGTAGGGAACATCATCCGTGCTAGTAACCCTATTCCCAGCACTGTTCCCTACTTTGGAAATGAAACTGGAATCATCATGACTCTACAAATGTAGGATAAACATGCTTCCTTCTGGTGCCTGAGGCCTCCAGAGAAAATCAGTATCTGTGGTGTCCCACTCACTCACACACATGCAACTGTTGTTTAGTGGGTTCATTAACATTCCCCAGCATTTCCCTTCACCAGAAACCCAGAACTGTCCCAATTAAGTCCAACCACAAGGAAACCAATGCAAGTCCAGAGAGCAATGGCCAAGGAGTCCACACATCTCCCAAACAAAATAAACCCATCAGGCAAAAATCAAATCCACAATACAAGAGGGTTCACAGTGTCAATCCAAAGCAAGGCAAGAATAACAACAACCAGTTGTGGAAAGTGACAAATCACAAACACAGTTAGGAAATGAACACATTGTCCCCAGTATGGCTTCCCCCTCTCAGCTGTGCTACATAGCCAGCTTCTGGTGCAGCCCAGCAAGAAGGGTGAGGCTGCCTCGTTGGGAGTTGTTGGGCTGACCTTCTCTGACCTTTCTCTGCCCTACGTGTTCTTGGATCAGGTGCAGAAGGCAGTTCCTCTTCCTCATCACTTTCTGGCTGCAGCTGCATGTTTTCCCCACCTGAAGCCTCTGGGCTGTCCTGCCGCAGCTGGGCTTCAGCCAAATCCCTCTCAGGTGGCTGCTTGGAGCCATTGACCAACTCCCCTCCTGACATGTCAGTTCATCTGGTTTATCCTCCTCTGACATCTGGAGAGGTATCTCAGGAAGTGTCCGTGGGAGTCATCACAGTATCATGGCCTGGTATGAGCATGCTTATTCAATTCAAATTCACTTCATTGCCCATATTTGCCTTTCCCAATGTCCCAAATTGTCACTTAAATAGTGCAGGTTGGCTGGTGATTGATATAGCACAATGCTTAGGAATCCTGACAATAAAATTATTTGAGGACAGAATTGCAGAAAGAGGAATTGTCAGGACTGCCATCTCACCACTTCCGTTTCACTTCAGTTTGCTGGCATCCTGCCATAACCAGGGAGAGTGGGGGAAAAAGAGCACTGGGAGGGGGGATGACAGGAGCCAGAAGTGCCAAAAGGAGACAATGGCTGAATGATCCAAGGACACAGGTGTGGGAAAGCATGCAAACGTTCACCAAAGAGGCACCAAAAACAGAACTCTTACCAAAACAACTAATTTAAGCTTCATTTGACAATAGCAAGATGACCAAGGCCTGGGAGAAAGGGGGAAATTACTCTGCTTACGCAGAAACTTTCAGATCTGGCTTTTCTTATGCTGTAGCTATTTGGCTTTAATAAAAGTATACCTTTAGCTGTGAATGGCATCAAGGGTCTTTCTTTCCTAAACATCTAAGCGGGGACTTCTTTGTGTGCTTCTCCCCCCTCCTCAAACTTCATGTTCTCCTTTTATTTTTAGAGAAGAGAAGAAGAAGAAAGGCGAAGAGGAGAGGAGCAGATTCGAAAGCAGGAGGAACTCAGAGCTCAGGAGCTATACGTGAGTCTCAAGGAGGCCCACCAGTGCAGCAAATGCAGTGAGAAGGAAGACCATGAATGGAAAGAACAGTGTGAGTAAACCTGGAGCTTTGGAGGATTTCAAATTAGGCCAAGATCTCCATGCAGCCTGAGCAAGTTCTACACAATGTATGAATTGAGTCTTCCTTGAAGGAGAACTCATAGGTCTCAGGACATTTTTCCACTTTGATGAGTTGAAGTGCTCTTCAACTTGTTTGGTCTCCATCCTTGAGTAGGCACAAAATAATGCCAGTATGACCTTTTCTGTACTCATTTTGTCGCTCTTGTCTTTAAACTTTGAAGTCCCTTAACTTTTCCCCAAGATAATATCTCAATCACGAGCTGGGGATAAGAGGAAGGTAGGGACACGAGGATAGATCTTACAATCATTTATGAACACTAAGCAAGAAAAGTAATGTCTGTATGGTAAGTACAAGTAAATGTAAGGTGAAGGTTCCATATTTTCCAATGAGGCTCCTTAGGTCAGACTTCTAGCACTAAGAGCCAGGTTGGTCTAGTGGACTTGAAAGCAAGAGACCATGAATTCAAGTCTTGCTTTAGGCATGACAACTGGGTTGGTGGCTTTGGGTCAATCATCAGGAGACCATGAGTTCTAGTCCTGCCTTAGGCATGAAAGTCAGCTGGGTGACTTTGGGCCAGTCCCTCTCTTTCAGTCCAACCCATATCACAGGGTGGTTGTTGTGGTGAAAATAGGAGGAGAAAAGAATGTTGGATATGTTTGCCACCTTGAGTTATTTGCAAAAAATAATAAAGGTGGGAAATAAATAAAAGCAAATAAAATTGTGAAGCTGAAGGCAAGAATGCTTTCTGTCATCCTTCTCCATGTCTTGCCCAATTGTGACAGATTTTATAACGTCAATCAGTGTAGCTCTGCTGACCATTGGCTCGTGAACTGTCATGTACAGGAAATCAGGAATCAGGGCAGTTCAACTGAATACAGGGTTATTGCATGCCAACACTCTCTACAAGAATCTGAACTACTAACAGTCAAAGCAAATTGGTGGTAGATAAGAGTCAACAGAATTCAAGGTGGGCTGGACTTAGATCTCTTGTGGACACAAAGGGACTCAAGAATGATGATGCACTTGACCCCTCTTTCAGGCTCAGCCGCACTTGACCCCTCTTTCAGGCTCAGCCTGGTCATCACCTACATGAACATTTTCATCCACCACACCTACTGTAGAAGCTACCAAAACTGCTATCCATACTTTTCAACTATAGATGTGCACATGTACATCCAGATACATCCACTTCTTCCTTGGAGACTGCATTCCCAATGACCAGTGAAATCAGAAAAGGCTCTGATTTCATCTACTGACTATGCTATTTCTCCCAGAATAGGGGTCCCCAACTCTCCTAGTTCATGGACCAGTA
This sequence comes from Oxyrhabdium leporinum, assembly GCA_032468155.1. NCBI lineage: Eukaryota > Metazoa > Chordata > Lepidosauria > Squamata > Cyclocoridae > Oxyrhabdium > Oxyrhabdium leporinum. Next base: position 65,834 of record JANHFL010006774.1, on the reverse strand, counting down.
CCAGGCCACCGCATGCCAGAAACTGGTCTGCACAAACAAGCAAAGCCCCCTCCATGAAATGCAGACAGCACATGTAACCACACACTCCTCCGGTCCATGGAAAAAACTCTCTCCATAGAACCAGTCCCTGGTGCCCAAAAGGGTTGGAGTGGGCACTGTCCTAGAACCCCGTGTAATAAAGTGAGAAGGCGCATCCCTTCCCTAGAACCCGAGAGGAATAACAAATGGTCAGAGGTCTATATAAGAGGAGAATCTGCACTCTGAATAAAAAGATGGGAGTTGAGTTGTATCTTCTAATTTCATGGCTCTCTTCCTCTCACTTCTGCTTCGTGTTTCATCCATTAGCAGAGTTCTCTGCGAATGGATGATCTAGAGATACATCTGCATTCAGGCTGATGCCTCCCTGGATGACAGGAAATTTAGTCTGACATCTCTAGAGGGTGCAAGCTTGGGTAAAAGACCAATTTAGATAATTTTTGCATACAAGGGTTTGAAAATTATCTCTCATTTTCTGTGACATATCTACAATTCTGGGGTGTTCAGGGATTTGTGGTTTTAAACATCTATTTTAAACAGCTGTTTAAGCTAAATTTATCCTGTGTGTGTGTGTGTGTGTGTGTGTGTGTGTGTGTGTGTGTATAAACTGCCTTTAATGTGGGCTTGGATTTCTAAGTGTGTTGAATCACTCTGCTGGGATGTTTTTAGCAGTGGAAACATGAGATGTAATTTTATAAATAAATGCATATCATTAAGAAATATTTGTAATTATGCAACTAAATGCTGTTAGTCTAAATTCTACTTTCCCCTCCTTTCTAATGGTTTTTAGAAGTGATCTGTCCTTGCCCGAAAGCCAAGCTGCCATAGTGACTGAACAGGGCCTAATGTCATTAGATGTATTGGATATATTTTAGGATTCTTCCCCCACCTTAACTTTTTAAAAAGATATTTTTAAATATCTACAAGTGTGTGTGTGAGTGTGTGTGTGAGAGAGAGAGATTATATGAGAGAGAGAGAGGAGAGAGAGAGAGAGAGAGAGAGAGAGAGAGAGAGAGAGGATCACAGCTCTTTTTTATGGATTTGACTGGTTTTGTATCCTGGGGTAGAGGAAAAATGTCAAATTCCAATTTTAATGTGGATTTACACATTTTACACTTCTGAAAGCTGTGGACAAACCAGAACAAGCTTCTCCAGTGTTGCTGGTATGCTCCTGGATTTTATGACTTCATTTGAAAACAGAGAAATGGAAAATTGTCAGGTTGAGGAAGTCTGAGGTCAAGATTCATTTTTCATAATATGCCAATTTATATTAGTGGAGTGTTGACACAAGTGTTTTGACTGCAAAAAATAATGTGAACTACTTATATTTCTTTTTTTCTCTCTCTCTTATCTATCTATTTACCCATCTATCTCTGTCTCTCTGTGTGCCTCTCATCTCCCTGCCTATCCATCCATCCATCCATCCATCCATCCATCCATCCATCCATCCATCC
>JANHFL010006774.1:26991-50711 GCA_032468155.1 Oxyrhabdium leporinum | reverse complement strand
GAGAGAGAGAGAGAGAAAGAAAGAAAGAAAGAAAGAAAGAAAGAAAGAAAGAAAGAAAGAAAGAAAGAAAGAAAGAAGGAAGGAAATATGGCTAAAGACCATAGTGATTCATTCCTGCTCCATATATAAACTAATTTTTATTTCAACATTCTTGATAGGATAGCATTTCCACTCTAGAAGAGATAGCAAGGAGGATCTGTGTCCTCTGCAATAGAGAACTTTTGGGGACAGTTATAAGGTAGGTAGTTGTCACAGAGTCCTAGTTATTCCACCACAGATAATGACCATGTTCTATTCATTAATTGAAAAAAAGAAGTTCCAAGCATTATTTATCAAAGGTAAGAGATGGACCCATCTATTTTTTTTAAAGAACATGACTTTTCCTGATTTTTCTACCAGTTGAATCAGTTTATTCCAAGGGAGGCATTGAATTGAAGCAAAACCTTGAGCAGACTTTGCATTTAAACACCCTCTTACCAATTCAAAATCGCAAGATTTACTTTGAACTGAAGAAACTTGCTTTCATGTTGAACGCTCTTGAATTAAAAACAATCAATAAAAGTAAAGCACAGGAATGTTTTCAACTTCCTTAAACTTTTGCTGAGGAAAACAGTCCATCACAAAACAATCTGTTTTGTTGAATTAATCTACTGTGATGGAGCAGTAAGGCAATCAAAAGTGGAAAAGGACGCTGGTGCTGAGGTATATTTTTTTACGCTACTTCAATATATCCCTCAGGATCTGAAAAAACAAAAAAGATATTGCTATCAGTGGGATTTTCTTTGATGAAACTCTTCATAGTTTTTGAGTGTTTAGGCTAGACTTTTGAAAACATTTTGTTGAAATGCTCGGAAGAGTTTGCTAATCAGGAAAAAAAGTGAGAAGTGCAGAAATGATTGAAAAACACATTCTTATATTTGTTTTTATATATGAATTATTTTTCCTTATTTTTAATGCAGTTGGACCCTTGAGAATTCTTTAAGATAATAACAGAATAACAGAGTTGAAAGGGACCTTGTAGCCCAAGCAGGAGACCCTACACTATTTCTCACAAGTGGCTGTCCGGTCTCTTCTTGAAAGCTTCCAGGGATGAAGCTCCCACAACTTCTGAAGGCAACTTCTGTTCCACGGGTTGATTGTTCTCCGTGTCAGAAAATTCCTCCTTATTTCGAGGTTGAATCTCTCCTTGTTCAGTTTCCATCCATTGTTTCTTGTCTGGCCTTCGAGTGCCTTGGAAAACAGATAGAACATAATAGGTTTTGCATTGTTATTGCCTTCTTGATCTTCCTTTCTGAAAATTTTAATCATTGTTTTAAGTGCTAAAACTGTTTTGGCTTTATTGATAAACAATTGCTTTAGACAACAGTCTGTCTTAAACTTTATAACATATTTAAAGCAGGAGAGAAAAATGACTGCAAAAGAAAGAAATGTCTTATGCAGACAGATCACCAATAATCACCCTACTCATAAAACTCTATGGGGACTTTGCAGAACTGCTGTATTTGTTATATCTCTTTCATTGACATTAGAGTAGTAAATCTATTGCTTAAGGAAGTCCCAGTGCCTTCCATAGGTTTTTCAGATTTTATCCAAAGGCAGCAATCTATTTATCTGGATACAGGTCCAGTGGAGTTCACAGTTCCTTACGTTCGACTAGATTTTCACAGGATCGCACTAGAGATCTGTCAAAATCACAGATTTAAAACACAGGTGAAATGATCGTATCCTACCAGGAATTCCTCCAAATATTTCCCAGATGCATTATTATATACCATGTTTCCCCAAAAATACAACCTGCCCAAAAAATAAGCCCCAGCCTGTTTTTATGTGTGTGCTAAAATAAGCCTTCCACCCAAAAGTTAGCCCTAGGGAAGGGGGTGGGTGTGGCCAGCAAAGGAGGTGGCAAGCGCATGCGAGCCAATCGTTTCTGGCAGAAACCGCAGCCCACATAGCACAGGTGAGTTGAGTACCTGTCCAAGCAGCAGAGGCAGAGGCACAGGGGGGAGGCAGACGATCCGGATGCACAGGCTGTGGGAAAGTGGAGCAGTGGTGGGATGGAGTGGTGGCCGGCCACAGGAGGCTTGTCTTTCCATCTCTTAGCTTACTTACAGCCCACGTAGTATGTCAGGATTGCCTGCCTTCCGCTCTGTGCCTTCCGCTCTGCGCAGCTCCAGAGTGCGCCGACTAAGGGATCGCCGGGCTGAAGCTGCTGCCGGATACTATCGGTCCCCACAAGCTTGCCGGCTCTTGTGTGTGCGATGGGAGGCAGGGCGCCCAGCTGGGCTGATCATCCTGAAATTGTGTTTCTCTGAAAATAAGCCCTAGTGCTTATTTTAGGGCCCAAAAGAATATATATAAAGCAGGAAGCTGTTTTGGAGAAACTCAGTGTGTTTTTCTTGGATTTTTGGGACTGACACACAATCTGTTTTAATTTCACCCACCAGTGTAGTGTGCATCCTGGATCTCATTCATTTTCCCTCCCTGATGCACAGCATTGGTGAAGCAAAGTCTCCTCTGATGATTGGGCGTATACGTGTCATTGACAAAAGGAAATGCTGTGTGTTTGCTCCCAATGTATGAGCATCTAAAATAAGTGGGAATAAAATGCCCGTTCTTTTTTTTTTCTTCCCCTTTCCACTGCCAACTAATTAACTGGAACAAAGGCTTTGTCGGCTTCACATGAAGCACAATAGAGGTGGCATCCCAAATTATATATTTTTCTTTACAAGCATTCATAATATGGAACACACAATGAACCACATGCTTAAGGTTAATAACTAGTTTCACACTTTGAAAAGAGCTGTGAAATGAAAATCAACATTGTTCTCTTTGTCTATGTATCGTTCTCTCTCCCTCTCTCACACACACTCTCTTTCTCTCTCTTTTTCTATATCTGCATCTTGCTCTCCATCTCTTTCTCTCTCTCTCCTTCTCTTTCTTTCTCTCTCCTCCTCTCTCCTCTATTTCTCTCTCCTTTGTCTCTCCTCTCTCTTTCCTTCCCTCCCTCCCTCTCCCTCTGTCTTCCTCTCTTTCTTCTTCTCCTTCTCTCTTTCTATATTTCCCTCTTGCTCTCCATCTCTTTCTCTGTACTTCTCTTTCTTTCTCTAAGTCCCCCTCTCTTATCTCCCTCTCCCTCTCTCTCACACACACTTTCATAACCTGAAAAGTATCCCCAAATGTTATTACAGAAACAGAATATTTTACTAATCTCTTTTGAAATAGTGATATGGCTATTAGCTGCAAGTAGGTTTTTATGCATTGGACTCTGTTACACCTTACATATGAAGGTTGCTTGGTAGATGGAATCCATTTATTATAATTACTGCACACCTCTCTTGCTGAAAGTTCCTATTTTTAAATGTTTATAATTAGGTTGCACTTTTTGCAGTTGGCAGTGCTAGAATGCTTGCAGTTTGGCACTTCTCAGGAAGATCTGTGGAATTTTATGCTAGTTTCCAGCTGATTCCCCTCCTCTCTGTGTCGACTGTCTGTCTGTCTGTCTGTCTGTCTGTCTGTCATCTATCTATCATCTACCATCTGTCTATCACTAAGGAGGGACTGTCCTAAAAGCAATCTTTAATTGAAGAGAAGATTGACACTCGGGTCAGGAACAAAGGACATCTATATGAAACTGAACACAGACATTGACTGAAATGTTGAAATCTAATTCATCAAGAAAACCAATGAGAGGTTGGAAGAGAGTAATTGCCATAAAACACTTAAAGCTAATTTGGAAAAGGGTGAACTAAATAATTTAAAGAGACTGAAGCAAAGGCAGACAGAGACAGAAGGTAAGCGAGCAGAAGAAAATGCAATTAATAAAACAGATGGACAGCAAAACTGAACAGGCACAGATGTGGGTGGAGAAGAAAATTGGGAGAGCCATCAGGATACAGATGAGGGAGAAAACCGTGTTGGTTTCATAGTCATTCATCACAAGTCATTACATTTTTTTTTCATACACACACACACACACATATACACACACACACACACATACATAATACATATATTATGTATATTATGTAAAGAGGCATTAATTTGCAACTCCACTTTACAAGCAACGTGCATCAACAACTAATATGGCAGGCTACCTTCTTTTGCGCAGCACAGCTTCTTAGATAACAGGGGAAAGATATTTTGACAGCAATTCGAGAAATGCTCTGCACTGCTTAATAGCCTGGATGAAATGAAAGTTCAGGGACAACAGGAACCTAGGTATGAGTCAACAGTAGTTGCATAACTAATTTGCAGGGAAACTGCTGGAAAAGTAGAGAGCCAGTTTGGTCTGGTGGTTAGGTACCAGACTAGAAAATGGGAGACCTAGTCCCACCTCAGGCATGAAAGCCAGCTGGATGACTTTGGGCCAATCCCCAGGAGACTGTGAGTTCTAGTCCCACTTTAGCCATGAAAGCCAGTTGCGTGACTGTGGGCCAGTCACTCTCTCTCAGCCCAATCTCTCTCACAGGTTGCTTGTCCTGGGCAAAATAGGAGGAGGAAGATATGTTGAATGTAGTCACCACCTTGGGTCATTTGTAAAAAAAAATAATAAAGGCTGGATACAAATAAATAAAAATAGAACCAAGTCTTGAACTCGAGAATTTCTTCTGGTCTTCAACCAGGGACAGAGAAGTGGCACTAGTGGTACCAAAGGCCCCGATAAGCCATAATATGACTTCTGGTTTGATTCTACTCCCATCTCCGTATTGAAGGCTTGCCTCTCTGATATCTGCTCTACAAGGACCCAAACTGCAACCTTTCCCAAATGGGTTGGAGAACAACTCCTTAATTTTGATCCAAGAGAAAGTGACTTACCTAATGGTATAAGTTTATCTGTGTCAAGAATTTTGATTCTTCCTTTGAGGTTAGAACATAGAACCATAGAGTTGGAAGGGACCTTGAAGGCCTTCTAGTTCAAGCAGGACTTGAACTATACCATCCTGAGGAGAAGGGCTAGCTCTTGAAAACTGAAAACTGAATTCACGGATGTGTCCTATTTTAATACAAGAACATTTGACAACTCTCGCTAACAAATGAGCTTTCCTTGGGAAACCAAGCTGGCATTTTGAGAAAAGTTGAAATTATCTCTGAATATATAGTACACAGTGTTCATTTCCTGCCTTTTTTTCCTCCTCAAAAATTTATACCATTGATTGCCTAGAAGGATTTATTTCTTTTACTTTTCATTTGTGTTAGTTAATCCTCATTGCTTCTTTCCAGAGTCAAGATTGTCCTTTTGCCAGTAGCACAACAAGCAGTTGGGTATTATTTTGTGCCAGTGAGTCCATGAATTCAGCTTTTTTGTACTGGCAGATGGTCTATCCTTCCAGCAGTTTAGTTTTCAAGGCCAGCTGTTTTTGATTTACTCTGCATTGCTTTGTTGAAAAAGAGGTTTTTAATTTTCTTTTAATGGTTCAAGTGAAACAATAAAAGAGCCGTAATATTTTGGAAAGATCATTTGTAGCGTGGTAGATGGGATTCATTTTTCCACCTGTTCTTCCTTCCTCTTCCAAAAGCACATCTGAAACACTCAGGGGAAAGACACAATCATTTCTTTTGCATCACAGAGTTTTTGTGAGATTTTACCATTTCAAACCAAGACTGGGTTTTCTGAATGCCATATTATTCAACTGCAGGATTCAGCCAGAAATGAATGCCTTGTTAAGCAGTTTCAACAGTATCTCTCATCTAATTTCTTTGGGTAAGTAACAAAATAACAGAATTGGAAGGGACCTTGGAGGTCTTCTAGTCCAGCCCTCTGCTCAAGCAGGAGACCCTGTACCATTTCAGACAAATGGTTATCCAGTCTCTTCTTCAAAACCTCCAGTGTTGGAGCATTCACAACTTCTGAAAGCAAATCGTTCCACTGATTAATTGTTCTCCTTGTCAGGAAATTTCTCCTTAATTCCAGATTGCTTCTCTCCTCGATTAGTTTCCATCCATTGCTTCTTGTCCTGCCTTCTGGTGCTTTGGAGAATAGTGGTTAAATATTGTGTAAATCTTCTCAAGCATTAAAAGCCAGCTTTGCTTTTGAGCCCCATCTTAAGTCCAAGACTTCAAACAATCTCTGAAGATAGTTATTGAAGAAATTGTAAATAAGAATAAACAAAATAAATACACCCAATTTTTCACATGAACCTCTTTTACTTTAAAGCAGTGGTCTTGTAAATCCCTTTGTATAATGATTTTTTTAAATCAATCAATCAATCTGAAGGGACTGTGGAAAGGAAAAGGTCAACCTTGCTGATTGCCTCAGAAATCAAAATTGTTCAAATAAACTGAACAGCAATGATAGTTCAGAGCAGAAAATTCTCTGGAGAGACAATGAGGAAGCGAGATCACTTGATTTCAAGTGTTCGAGAAGGATTTTCACAGATGTTGTTTATTTTTCAAGAGCCATCCCGAGGTAAGCAGCAACACATTTGTGAGTTCTCTCCTCTTCTCTAGTTGCTTTCTTGTTGCCATGAAAACAGCACAGTCTCTCTCGGAGCCCCAGAAGGTAAAGTTTCCATTGCCATAAAAGGCACCGTCTTGGCAAACGGTAGAGCCAAGCAAAACCCAACTGCAGAAGGAGGGAAGAGAATGTTTTCTCCAGCTGTGGGGAAATATCAGGAGATTAAGATCCACAAGTGAAGGTTGTGTTGAGAAATATAATAATCAGAGGCATTGAGAAAAAAACTGACAAAGTGAAATCAGAGTTATTGAAGAGAAATGCATAGTTAGCCTTAGCCACGCTTTAGCAAGAGCAGGCCTTATTTATTTAAGAAGAAACAACCTGAAAAGCTTCTCAGCTTTCATGGCAAGCTAATTCAGTCTTATTCCTCTTTTCTCTCTCTCTCTCTCTCTTTCTTTCTCTCTTCTCTTCTCTTCTCTTCTCTTCTCTTCTCTTCTCTTCTCTTCTCTTCTCTTCTCTTCTCTTCTCTTCTCTTCTCTTACTTTCTATCTCTCCTCTCTTTCTCTTTTGTTCCCTCTCCTCTCTCTCCTCTTTTTTTCTTTTTCTTTCTCTCTCCTCTCTCCTCTCTCCTCTCTCCTTGTCTCTGTCTCTGTCTCTGTCTCTGTCTTCTAAATCTGACAACATTTCTCACCTTCACTTCCACAATGGCTGACTAGGAATGAAATTAAATAAAAGATCCTCGGGTGAGAAAAGTAAGCTGAATTTAAGCCAACAGTGATTTTTCCAGGAGTAGTTGTATTTGACAGGAGGCAAACAGCTTGTGTGGAATAAAGAAACAAGATTTAGAGCACACTTGGTGTTCTTTGTCTGTTAATCATGGCCAAAGAAAAGCTGGGTAGTTCTGAGTTCAGCATTTCTATGGTAATAACAGGTTTTAGTGTGCCAACATTCTGGAATGGGGCATGACTTTGCTCACTTCTTTACAGAAGAACAGTATTGTTAATTGCACACAACTCGAGAGTTGATGTAAGTTAACTAACCTAAACCTAAATTAACTCAAATTAATGTGGAGAATGTTAAATTCAGATTAGAAAGAAGATTGTGTGTGTGTATTCAGTAAGTTATGAGGTATCCAAAAATCATCAAAATTGGCTTTAAACCTCCAACCACATTAACTTTTACCCTGATTCACTATCCTCCTTTTTCCAATTTCCTGCATTTCTATGATTGTACCTCTTAGTACAGCAAGCACATTGTTACATTGAACAGTTTCCAGCCCTTAGGATAAAAACATGGGCTATGAATTTTGTACACAATTGATTCCTTACAATCTGTATTATTCCAATGTTTGGCCTTTATGGGCAACAATGCATGATGTTTGATTATAACTGTCCTGGTGGAGAATTCACCATGAAAGAAAGGGAAAGCTGTTCAGGGAATGGCAATCATTACAACAATCTCAGCGGTTGTCTTTGGACTAAAGCGATGATACTAGACTCAGAACAAACAGTTGCTTGATCTGTTGCTTGGGGAACACTCAACAAGTGGAAGTTGAATTTTTTCATTAACCAAGTTAGAACTCGCTTCAAGGAAGATATTGACTGAATCTATTTGACTTTGAAGTATTCTCTTTATTAGTGGCTGCTTAATTGTCATGTGTGCATGTGTGTAAGAGAGAAAGAGACAGAATCCCATTTAGATGTGAAGTTCAAGCTACCAATCTAGAAAGCAAGACAGAAGAGAATGCTTGTACCTTATCAACTAGGTGACATCATCCATTTTAGAAGGTTGAATGTTAGCTTTCCCACTTCTAGCACTGATGATGTTACCTAGTTGGGTAATGAAGCATCTGCGAGCATCAAGGACCCCACAGAAACCAGGACTTTGTGAATTCTAGTCCCACCATAGCCCCAAAACACTTGGGACCATTCACTTTCTCTCGTCCTAAAAGGGCTAAAGCCATGGCAAACCACTTCCAAAAAGATTACCAAGAAAAGTGCAGGAATTTGTGTACGTGAAGATCCACAAGGACACACTCACTTTTTTGAGATGTATATAATCTGAGGTAATATCATCTTCTCTCCCTAAACTGCCTAAATATTTCTCTGCTATATTTTGCTATAATCTCTCTCTCAAAGATCAGCTTCAATAGCAAGGTCCCATTTCTAATATCTGATTTTTAACAGCCCTTCTTTTCTCCAAGTTCCTCTGATATATCCGCTGGATAATGAGGTCAAAGTTAGGAAAGAAAAGCAAGTTGCAATCTATCAGACCAGCATTTATTTTTTCTCCAGAATCTCTTTTTTTTTTCCTTTTCATTTTGTTGACTTGGGTCCAGTGGTTTTCTTCTTCTAAATGCTTTATATTTGATCCACTAACATTGCCATCCAAATGAATTCATACACTGGTGTTTCCTCTGTATAAAAGATGAGATTTCTTTTGCCTCTAGCACTGGGGAACTAGAGATACTGAACTATCTCCAGGCACTTTTGATTAAGATTGCTGGTTTGCTGCCACTGGGAACTGCGCTTCATTACCAGCATTGTTAGGATACCGTGGGAAGTAGTAGGTCTTCCCTGTCACTCCTAATTATCCTGAGCCGGGTTGCTCAGGGTTTATCAGTGAGTCTGATAAGCATTATTGATCTTCTGCTGCCTTTATGGTGCTTCGTGGGAGGGAGGGAACAAAACTGTGGTTTCTCCATTCTTAACGATTCTGCCGTGCTCCTCATTGGCGGCTCTTTGGACCAGAGAAAAATAATTGTTGGAAGATCCCATTTGAGTTGATCCCTAGGACCAAAGATTTATTCTTCCAAGCTTTCAGACTTGTGCTGGAGCCCATCCTCGGGAAACTTCTCACTCTCCGGAAAGAGACACGTTCTGGAGAGTGAGAAGTTCCCTGAGGATGAACTGTGACACGAGTCCAAAAATTTAGAAGAATAAACCTCTGATCCTAGTGACCTGCAACATTATACTGTCACACGTTTATCTGCCTTCGTTCTCAATAATTGTTGGCTTTTGACCACTCATGGTGGTTGAAAGCCAGAAATTCCTTTTTGCTCAGATGGTCATTTGGCCCCCAGGGAAAGTTGGACAACTAAGAAGTATTTGGGACCCATAAGCTGCAAATGGACCATGTTGGACTGAAAACCTAAAGGCTGTAGAATGAGTCTGTATTCAACTCTTCCTGCCCCCTCTATCAATATTTATTAATTCAAATATGAATGGAAAAGCTACTGAATATGAAGGTTGTGTTAAAGAGATAGATATGGCATTTATAGCATGGAGGCCAAACTTACAGACTGAGTTCATAGTCTGGAAGTATCATGAAAGAAATGCATCCCTTATGGGTCAGAAAGATGGACTTCTGAAGCGTGTTCAAAAGAGCTTCTCCTACCTGTTTTAGTTGCCATGAGTATTCACAATGAGGATGTCACACATATGAGCTATTTAGGGCTTTAAAAGTCAACAGCCACACTTTAAACTTTGCTAGAAAGCAAAGTTTCAAACAGTAATAATTTGAAATGGCTCAGGAGATAAGACTGAATTAATTGCAAACTATGACCGATGGAGCTTAAAACTAATAACAAAGATGATTAAGGGATTGGAGGCTAAAACATATGAAGAGCGGCTGCAGGAATTGGGCATGCCTAGACTAATGAAAAGAAGGACCGGAGGTGACATGATAGCAGTGTCCTGATGTCTAAGGGCCTGTCACAAGGAAGAGGGGGTCCACCTATTCTCCAAAGCACCTGAAGGCAGGACAAGGAGCAATGGATGGAAACTAATCAAGGAGAGACCCAACCTAGAACTAAGGAGAAATTTCCTGACAGCTAGAACAATCAATCAGTGGGATGAATTACCTTCAGAACTTGTGGCTTCTCCATCACTGGAAGTTTTTAAAAAGAGATTGGACAACCATTTGTCTGAAATGGTATAGGGTCTCCTGTCTGAGCAGAGGGTTGGACTAGAAGACCTCCAAGGTCCCTTCCAACTCCATTATTCTATCGGTAGACCTCCAAGAAGATATCAAGTGATCTTGAGGAAGTAGCACTCCTCCACACTCAGTTTCTAGCAAAGGTTATCCCCAAGGTGACCCAAGCAATCCCAATCCCATACAGGTAGTCCTCAATTTACAAATTTTTGTTTAGTGACCATTCAAAGTTACAATGGCACTGGAAACGTGACTTATGACCTTTTTTCACAGTTGCAACCTTTGCAGCGTCCCCATGATCACATGATCAAAATTCAGGTGCTTGGCAACTGGCTCATATTTGTGACCGTTACTAAGTCCCGAGGTCATGCAATCCCCTTTTGCGACCTCCTGGCCAGCAAAGTCAATGGGGAAGCCAGATTCACTTAACAACCTTGTTACTAATTTATCTACTGCAGCGATTCGCTTAACCACTGTGTCAAGAATGGTCGTACGATGGAGCAAAGCTCACCTGTCAAATGTCTCGCTTAACAACAGAATTTTTTTGGCTCAAATGTGGTCATACATTGAGGACTACCTGTAATCTCTTCCAAAGCCTGATTAAAATTGACGTGACACTCAGTAAACTAGGAGTAATACTATAAATTCCTATTTTCTTTTCTTTGGCCGGCTTCTCTCTTTCTGGAAGGCCACAACCTGCTAGGACTGCCAGATACCTAAGTCACTTTGCTTTATTTTGATACCGGTAGGTATTATTAGTCGGCAAGAAGCAGAAGAACTGTTGATGAACAAGCCTGAAGGGACATTCCTTGTGCGGGTCAGTGATAAAATCTGGGGATATGCCCTCTCTTACCGGCATCACGACGGCTTCAAGCATTTCTTGGTGGATGCATCAGGAGACTTCTATAGCTTCCTGGGAGTGGATCCCAACCGTCACGCAACACTCACAGATCTTATTGATTTCCACAAGGTAAGAGTCACTAGGGAAAGACCAGTCCCTGAACTGGACAAATAAATAATCCAAAAGAGAGGAGTGATACATTAAGCGTTTGCCCTACGGACAAAATTCATATTTATCGACAGGCTTAGCTCCAGGAAGCTGCTAGATAAACTGGATCTAGCTGCAGAAAAATCAGAAGCAGCTGTGGCCATAGCAGAAGATTGCAGCAACCAACCACTCTAGCTTGTATTTCTAAAGTCAGTTTGCTGTTTAAATATAATTCCCAAAACAAGGTTTGCCCGTGTTCAATTTCAACACAGACAGCACGGCAGGAAACTGACTGGAAACTGTGCAGATGAGATGAAGATTTCGTGTGAATTTCATGTGTGTTGTGCATGTATGTCTAACATTATTCTGTCAGTTACTAAGTGAGTAACTGGCAAAGGCATATGGTGTGCACCCTTCCCCCAATCTCTCAGAATTTGGTCTTCTGTAGCTATCTTAGGACCCGAACTTAATTTTCAATCCCCTTTTATTGTATCGTGGTAGTTTGAGCTCAGCGTGGTTTAGTCAACTTGGCTGATCTTAGATTTTGGAAGATAAGCAGAATCAGCCTCGTTTAGAACTGAGATGGAAGATCAGCTGAGAAATTCAGAATAGATCAGAGATGATGGTGAGAAACCACACGGCCAGGAAGACAGCATCAATGCCATCGTTAGTAACTCGGTTCCCCTCAAGAGCATCCGTAGTTTTTTCCCCTTCTTTCGTTTGGTCTGGTTGGGGATGTTACGATGGGACTAGGTTAAACAGAGTTATTATGAAGATCTTCTCTTTAGAAAATACCTCGGAATCATGCTAATATCCCCTCATCACCCTGCTTTATTCCTACTCAGTCCTGCTCGGCCAATTTTGCAACTTTACAACGTGGTTTTAAGTTTGTAGACTGAGAAGCACTTCAAACTTACTTGAGATATTGACAGAGCTGAAGACTTGCCCTAATCAATACTTTGCATCTCGCTGGTGACATTTATTTTGCATTTGCAGGAAGAAATAATAACATCTTCTGGTGGAGAGTTGCTCCTGGAGCCTTGCAGACAGACGAAGAGCACTCCTGACTATAATTTGTTATTTGAATGACTGCTTTTATGCTTTACTCACCACCTTCAGGACCCTAGGAGAGGTTCTGAAGAACCAAAATTATTAGCAAAAGAGCCCCTCTCTGAGAAGTAAGGTATTTATTATTGCCAGATCATCATCTGCAACCTGTACGAACAGATGCCTTACGTAGATGATCCAAGTTTCTATCTGCATGCATTATTTATGTTGTACATAATACAAAGCTGGAAGCAGCTGGACCCGTTAGTTGTATAATTGTACTCCCAAATATAGTGAATGCCCAATAAAGTTCAAATCCACTCTGATTTTTCAAACAATTTTCACTATGAACAATTACAAAATTATATGATTGATCCTTTAGCAATGGTCCAAAGGCTCATTGAATGGTATCACTTCTTAAAAATTACGAATGGTTCTTTGTTGTTCTGATACCCTGTCTATTTTTCTGAAGACAATATAGTTAAAAATACTTGCTGTCAACAAGGGAACTGCCACCCTAATAGTAGGAGACAACTTGTCTGCCAATTGTCCCAAAGGTGCTTGCTTCTCATCCAGGAAGCTTCTTCTTCTGTTGAACTGAAGTCCAGTTGCCTTCTGAAAAAGCACACTTGGGACAACTCAGTCTGGAGGATTGAGACTCTCTGATAGATATTTGTCCAATGATTGCAAAATGTACCAGCTAACAGTTCTGCTGGCACCTCTCACGGTTGCAAGTCAGTAGGTGGGGATGTGACTTCTGAAATGACATGTCATGATACGTCCCTCCACTCAGGCTCTCTAGTTTGGCCAAACAATGGTTGGAATTCTCCATATTGATGGAACGGATGGCGAAGATGATGGGATTTGCCAGATTGACTTCCGAGATCACATGGAACACAACATCTACATGCATTTGCTCACTGAGAGCCCCTTATAGATTTTTTTTGCATGAAACAGAAGAAAAAAACAAAACTTATGATTGAGGTTTTGATGATTAGAAAGGATAGATTATAGAAAGAAGAGAGTCATGTTGTAACTTTAGAGGTAAATGCATCATTGTACTTATAACTGCTGCAAAGAACACTGGAAGCTGCTTCTGTTTATTATTTTGATTTCTTAAACTATTTTTTTCTTTTACCTTTTTTCATTTCTTGCGCTTTTTAGCTTTCTCTTTCATTTCTTTTCTTTATATCGCTTTATATTCCTTTTTAGCTTCTTCTATTATATATGAATACATGTGTATGTATATGTGTATGTATGCAATGAGGTTGGGTGTTTTCCTTTTGCTGTGAATGTGCAAGAACCATTAAAATATTCTCTGCTAGGCTCATTCTGAGTGGATTTCAAATTCCTTGGAGATTCATCCCCATTGGCAGGAAGGATGGCTTTCCTTGACATGAGACTCTTGAGTCTCTTTTCACTTGCTTCACTGAATTCTTTTTGTCATTGAATTTTGAGGCACAACATCTGTCACTGGGAAACTGAAAAACGTCTTTTAATGCAAAAGTTATCTACACTCGACTGTACTAAAGTTAGTATATCTCCTGCTTGTTTCACAATGGCAAAGAAATGTATGTTTATGAAAGAGAGTTTATTTTCAAAATTCAGCTGAAAGTATACACTCAAATCCCATTAATACCCCTTCAATATCTAGTACGTTAAAAGCCACACATGTACGCACAATTCCATTAGGCAAGCAATGAAAACTTTTAGGAGTAAACCAAACGCTTTAAAATGTAAAAAAGGATATTAGCAGAATGGTAAATCTGTTGGAGTTCTTTTGAAATTAGATGGGTGGAAATGACTCCAAGCTCAGAGAACACCATGGGCCACTCACTTAGAAGTATGACAAAACAAAGGCAATTAAGTCTAGTGGTGAAGGCTAGAAAGCAGGAGACTGTGAGTTCTGGTCCCGCCTTATCCATGAAAGCTGGCTAGAAGACTTTGGGTCAATCACCAGGAGATGATGAGTTCTAGTCCTGCCTTAGCCATGAAGTCCAGCTGGGTGACCTTGGGCTGGTCCCTCTCTCTCAGCCCAAAGTACCTCACAGTATTATTATTGTGGGGAAAATAGGAGTAAGGCATGTGGGATATGTTTGCTGCCTTGAGTTATTTGCAAAAATAATAAAGGCGGGATACAAACAAATGAATATCTTGCCCACCAAAAAAATATCCATTCTTAGAGCAAACCTTTCAAGATATTGTCCATATGATTGGTAAACAGCTATCCTGCAGACTGAAATTATTGTCCAGGATTGTTCTCAAGGGGTGATAGCTGGATTTTTAGGAGCACAATACACCTCTGGTACAATTCCTAAACTGACAACAGTTTATAGATTATTGCATTATGCTAGCACAGTGGAGAGTGAAAACTTGTCCTTTGGCCTGTCACCCCAACTACTTTCTAATGAACATATATAGCCTAGCAATGTAATTTTTCATGCCGTCGTCTATTTTTTTCCCCTTTTTAATGGGCACTTCATGCGTTCCTTATATATTTTAGGTTTTACCTAGCTTTAAAATAAATTCCTTCTAAATTCCCCAGCAAATGAATTGACTGGCTAAAAAATTGCAATTTCATCTAGAGAGTTTTATTATGCTAATAAATGTCAGGGTTTTCAAATAAAGGAACTGCTTTTTCTCCCCACAAAAATAATGGGGGAAAAAAAACCCTCAGCCAACTCACAGAGCACTGGCAAGGAAAACCTTGACCATATATAACCAGAAATAGCAACCATTTAATAGAGAAGGACTTAGCTGATGATAAATTTACAAGAAAACAGAAAGAGATCCCAACAGAGAGGAGTTTAAAGGAATAGGAGTCTCACCAGGAAAAGAAGATGCATTGCCACCTTGTGAAATGAGAAATGAATCAAAATGAAGGGGGGTTATGTCTTTTCCTAAGCTCAGAAGGGTGTCCAGCTGAATTTCAGAAAAATACTCAAAGGTCATCATTGGAGAAGGAGGAAGATGAAAATGATTCTGGACATTTCTATAGTTGACCAGATATTTTATGAATAACATACTAGCAGAGTTTGAAGGGACCTCAGAGGTCTTCTAGTTCAACCCCCTGCTGAGGAGACCCTATATACCATTCCAGACAAGTGGCTGTCCAGTCTCTTCGTGAAAACCTTCAGTGATGGAGCACCAACAACTTCTGAAGGCAAACTATTCCACTGATTTATTGTTTTGTCAGGAAATTTCTCCTTAGTTCAAGGCTGGTTCTCTCCTTGATTAGCTTCCAACCATTGTTTCTTGTCCTGCCCTCTTGTGCTTTGGAGAATAATTTGACCCCTTCCTCTTCTTTGTGGCAGCCCCTCAAATATTGGAACGCTGCTCTCATGTTGGCCTTAGTCTTTCTTGTCACTAGACTAGCCGCACCCAACTGCTGCAACTATTCTTCACATGTTTTAGCCTCCAGGCCTCTAATGTTCTTTATTGCTCTTCTCTGCACTCTTTCCAGAATCTCAATCTCTTTTTTTTTAATATTGTGGTGACCAAAACTGGATGCCGGATTCCAAGTGTGGTCTTACCAAGGCCTTATAAAGTGGTACTAACGCTTCATATGATCTTGATTCTATTTCTCTGTTAATGCAGCCTAGGATTGTGTTGGCTTTTTTAGTTGCTCCCAACACACTGATTGTCCACTAGGATTCCAAGATCCCTCTCACAGTTACTGCTATTTAGCCAAGTTTCACCTAATCTGTACCTATAAGTTTGGTTTTTGTCTTGCCTAAGTGTAAAAAAGTTACTTTTCTCTACATTGAATTTTATTTTGTTACATAGGGCCTGGTGTTCAAATCTGTCGAGATCCATCTGGATCTTGAGCCTAGCTTCTAGGGTGTTGGCTATTCCTGCCAGCTTAGTATCATCTGCAAATTTGATAAGTTCCCTTTCTTTTCCCTCATCTAAATATGAGGATATGAAGATATTGAAGAGTACTTTGCAAGGGCAGACAAGGTGGTCATCTCAGGCTTTGTCTATCTGGTATCCTTTAGACATGTGGAACTATCAGAATTCAGTTGAGCGTTGAGTGACAGTTGAAGTCCCATATATATATGGAGGGCAACATGTTGGAAAAGATGGATGGATCTAATTTTGACCTCTCTAGAGACTCAAGTAGAAGGGTTTTTTTTTTCCTCAGCAATTATATGAAATATTTTATTCATTGGTACTGAAAATAGCCTGAGGTATTATTCAGGTCACCCATTACTGTTTTTTCTAATAACAGGTTCTGATGGGAAGAGGTGTCAAGAATAGGAGAAAGTAAGAAACAAGACAGAGGTATTAGTATGCTTGAGTGGGTAAAAAGGTAACCATTTCCCCTGTCCAGTCATGTCTGACGCTAGGGCATGGTGCTCATCTCCGTTTCTTGGCCAAGTGACCCATTATTGTCCAAAGACATTTCTGTGGTCATGTGACCAGCATGGCTATACACCAAAGGTGCATGGAACATTATTACCTTTCCACTGAAATGGTACCTATTCATCTACTTGCATTTGATGCTTTCGAACTGCTCGGTGAGTAGGAGCTGAGCCAAGGAAGGGGAGCTCACCCCATCAGGTGGCGCCCAGGTCTCGAACCCAGCTGACAATCTCAGTGTCTTTAACTGCTGAGCCATCACACCTGCTTGAAGGATTCCATTATTATTAGAATATTAATATTAATATTTAGAGGCTATCATTCATCTGCATGATTACAGGATACCTATACTTAAAATAAAATATAGCCAGGTATGAAAATGAGCTGGCTGAAGAGGACCCATTTTAAAACAGTAATAACTTGCTTTTTCTCAAAATATTTTATTTACAATAGCCTTGGCACATCTCTATCCGTTTCCCTCCTTTTCAGCACTGTCAGCTTAGTTTTCCTCCCACAAATCATCTCCATATATACACAAACTCTTAGTCATCAGTTACAGGGAATGGATCTTTTATGGTCTTTAAAGAAGATACACTGTTTGACATGACATAACTTACAGTTCCTACTAAAAGCCAGAGTTGCTTTTCATGAAAAGGACAATCTGTTCCGTCTTCACTGACCATTCTCACAAGTATTTACTTTGATTTGTTGGTTAAACTGATCAGCATCAGAAATTGTGGTACTGGAGACAACACCAGTTTACCTCATCCATCTAAAGAACTCTAGGTAACCCTATTTTTTTTTTGAAGAAGTATGAACACTTAATGAGATCAAAGACACATTTTGCAGCCACAGAATTGATGTGAAACATCACTGGAATAGAAAACTGGGGTGAATATGGTCATCTGAATACCAGAGCAGACATGATTTCTGGGTGTAACCCCTAAATAGGAGGACTTTCCTTCAAATTCTACCATTTCTTGTGAAAATTGTTTGGGAAGGTAACCTTACTTGGTTGAACTCCAATGATTTGTTTTCGTATTTGGTCTTGCTGTTAAAATATCACCAAGATGATGGAACTGGAGATCAGATGCTGTACAGAATTCAACCATGTTCTCTGCTCTCATCTCACTGCTTCACCACTATTTTCTGTATATCTCACTATATACATCTCACTATACACTCCATTTTCTAAATTGTCTGGTTTACCAATATCACAGTCCAAATCTATATTTTCTTGATGTTGGGTTCCTGTTGTACTCTGAATATTGTTGGTTTCCTGCAGGTGTTTTATTACTAGACATAATGACACCATCCATGCATGGGAGAATGAAGTTGGCTGGTTGTTTACGTATAGTAGTAGATCTAGAGTTCAGTAGTCCTTTCAGGAACAATGACTATGGAGTCCTTTTGCTGTTATCCAAAAGGAGAACGAGGAAAACAGACAATTTGCCTGAGCTGCTGGTTGTCGATTTGTTTCACTGGAAGCTGTGCTTCAGGCCTCTTCAAGTTTAGCAAAGTGACACTTGAAAAATCAGCTGTCAAAATGGCAGAGAAGAACAGAAAACCCAGAAGAAACAGGGAATCTACCAACTCTGAAAAGAAATGTCAGCTTAGCAAACATCCCCCAGGGAAAGCACCTTATTAATGAGGTCCTAATTTTTGATAACTAGGACAAAATAATACAAGGTAAATAATGCAAAGGGCTCTTTTAAGAACCACTCTGGGATCGCCGAAAGAGCTGGTTGCATTTTTACATCAGATCATTTGCAAAGTTCCATCAACAGTTACTGATTGTTTCCCTCTTGAAAAGTCTCTGGGTGAATTCATACTAGATTAGCATACTTGGGGGTGGGTGTGTGTGGGAGAAATCTTTTTAAATTGCTTCTGGTAGAGGATTATCATTCCCCTAATAGCTTCAGCATTTTGGGCATTATAGTTTTCATAGAAATTCCTCCAAGTCCTAAAAGAACATTTTAAAAGGCCAATACTCTGTCTAGTTTTATTTTCACTTCACAATGGGAATATTGACCTCCCTGGTGCTCTCTCAGCTTAGTTCCTTTGTTTTGCAGACGTTTCATTACCCAAATGAGGTAACATCATAGGTGCTAGTCACTGATGATGTTACCTAGTCGGGTATTGCGACGTCTGCAAGAAAACATCCAAGCTCAGAGAGCACCAAGGACCCCTCATTTCAACCTTGAGCTACACATGTTCTCTTTTATTGATGTTGATGTCAGGTTTCCAAGTGATAAT
Source organism: Oxyrhabdium leporinum (assembly GCA_032468155.1). Lineage (NCBI taxonomy): Eukaryota > Metazoa > Chordata > Lepidosauria > Squamata > Cyclocoridae > Oxyrhabdium > Oxyrhabdium leporinum. The sequence continues at coordinate 31,731 of JANHFL010006774.1, read as the reverse complement.
TCCCTTTTCAAAAAGAAGCTTGCAAAGTCCATTTTCCAAAGCAAATTCCTTTTATTTAGGTATACATCAAATTGGCAAAGTCTGTTGTAATTCCGGATCTGAACCGACCCCGGAATTACACCCAATAATAATGAAAGTTAGAAACATCCCACCAAAGTCACATTCCCCAATCAACATTCAGTCCAGTGACTCCAGTGACTCCAAATGCCACCTCCAGCCATCTGTAGGGACACTGCCTGTTCCCATGGGAAAGAATGCCACCTAGCTAAAACTTCCTCCACTATCTACTCCCTCCTCCCATCCATTGAAATGTGGTGAGCCCGAAGCCCCCCTTACAGGGAAAAGCAAAAGAGAAAGGACAGCAAATACTATAATACTACACTAACTAAAATGGCTACATATATGTCAACTTTCAGGCTCAACAGTTGACCTTAGCATTGAAAATATGAGAGAGGTGATCTCTGTTGGGCCAAGACTCTTCTTCTATGCACCCGAAATATCTTCATGGGGGAGCTTCTGTTGGGATGTTAAAGAAAGTCCCACTTCCATGCTGGAATAGGTTGAACTGGCTTCTGGCTGCTGCTTCTGTGGGCTGATGGTTAGATGAGGCAACGTTAATGTGGACATGTCCAGTACAAATGGTTAAGAAGTCTGGAGAAGCCCTAGCACTAACAAATATTTGCTATTATCTTCTTTCAGATGTGTGTGTGTGTGTTTCAATTTCTAAGACACTTTCACTCAAGCATTAGGTCTGAATGTGCATATTGTTTGCAAGATCCACCAAGCTAGACAAGATCTCCCAATTCATCATGGTGAAGAAATGTACCTATTAGTTGCTATCTGCATTGTCGATAGGAGAGTGTTCTATGTTAGTCCACAAACTTTTATACCGATATTTTCCAGAAACCTATTTCTGCAGGTTTCCTATCAGATCAAGAGTGAATTGAAGAACATTTAATGAAAGTGAATTTAGAGCTCAGCCCTAGAGCTTCTGTTATGGAAAGCTCGACTTTGCAATAAGAGTTCCGTGTTATTCTCTTTAGATTGTGATTTTTTTCCCCCATTTTGTCTTGAAAATAACACAAATGCTTTCAAGAGCAGTTGAAATGATATTTTCTAGGGAGAAAATGAGATTGGTTTAACAGGGCTTGACCTTAAGACTTTTTGGACATAGTCCAATGAAAGTCAGGGAGAAAATAGACTGCATACCTAAAAAGTTCCCTTTATGGAATTCAGACTCCGTTATTCACAACATAAAATTATATTTCATGTTTCAATCAGAATAGAGCTGGAAAGGACCTTGGAGGTCTTCTAGACCAGCCACCTCAAGGAGGAGATATACCATTTCAGACAGGTGGCTATCCAATCTCTTCTTAAAAACCTCCAGTGATGAAGTTAATTGTCCTCACTGTTAGGAAGTTTCTCCTTAATTCCAGGTTGCTTCTCCCCTTGATCAGTTTCTATCCGTTGTTTCTTGTCTTGCCTTCTTGTGCTTTAGAAAATAAGTTGACCCCCTCCTCATTGTGGCCACTCCTCAAATACTGGAAGACTGCTATCATGTCACCCCTAGTCCTTCTTTTCTCTAGACTGGCCAAACCCAAATCCTGCAACCGTTCTTCAAATGTTTTTGTCTCCAGGCCTTTAATCATCTTAGTTGCTCTTCTCTGTACTTTTTCCAAAATCTCAACATCCTTTTTTGTAAAAAAAACCTTGAATGCTGAATTCTGGGTGTGGCCTTACTAAGGCTTTATAAAGCAGTACTAATACTTTACATGATTTTGATTCTATGCCTCTGTTTATACAACCAAGGATTTTGTTAGCTTTTTTGGCTGCTGCCACACACGGCTGACTCATGTTTAAGTAGTCTTTTCACTTCACTTTGTCAACTACTTCAAGTACGTGAAGCAGTGAACAACTTTGTGAACTTCTGCATAAACTGGAAAAAGAAAAAGTTGGTGGCAGCCAACTCATTATCCAGAATATTTCTGTCAGAGAAAAGGATTAAAAAAATGGGGTGAAATTCTCATCGGCTTGGTAAAGACAATCTTTCCTGTATCTTCAAAAATATGTGCCAATAATTTGCAAACACCCTTCATACTGATGTATGTTGTAGACCCAACTATTGTATTACATGTTCAGCCTTCAAATATTGTCAATGATCTTAATGGAGAGATACAGCCAGTTCCTCTAAAAAATATAGCAATAAGCCACCCTCCGCAAGTTTAACATTTAACCGGGAAATCCCATGGATGTGGGCTTAATCACCCAAAAATACAGGTAGTCCTCTAACTTACAACAGTTCATTTAGTGACCATTCAAAGTTACAATGGCATTGAAAAAGTGACCTGTGACCATTTTTCATAAGCTGAGCAATTTGAAACCAGTTTGCAATGAAACCAATTATTTCATTATATATAAATTCATTATATATAAAATGACAGGATTGTGCTCGAAATCTAAGTCTCTTCTTCAACCGATATCTTCTATTTTCATGCTTTATATTGAACAGACTTCGATAATTTCTTGTTTAAAAAAGGCAAGATCAAGGAATGAGACAGATGAGGGAAAAGACTGTTACATTGAACTTCTAAGTATACACTCAACTTTAAAGTATAGATTTGAGATTGCAGAAGGATTTCACTATCGGGAAGGAATACATTCCCAGGACTTTATCATTTTATATTCTTTGGACATTGTTTGAATTATGATTATATGAAGCAATTGCCTTAATTAAAAAGCATCAAACTAGTCCCTTTTGCTTTGTTTACATCATAAAACATAGAGATGTGAAATCTAATGGCTAATCACCAATTTCTTTTTCTTTTTTAATGTATCCTCTACTGCAAAATCCTAGGAACCTAAAATTAGTCAAAGTACCATAAAAATGATCCACAGGAAGATAATAATTGAAATATCAGGCAATAAAGTAAATCTCAGCATGAAATAATACCAACTTCACTGTTATTTAATAAAGGTAAAGGTATCATTGTTATTTAATGGGTTGGGTGGAATAGTTTCCCCAATGCAGATGTGAAAGAAGCTGTCTCATAAAAAGAATATATATGTGTGTGAGTGTGTATATGTGTGTGTAATATAATAACAAATATGTCCAATAATAAATAATAAAACAGAATATATTATAATGTTATTATGCACTCATAAATAATAATATTCAAGAATAAATGCAACTACAGTAATCACTTTTGTTGTGTCTGAAATGGAAACTCTTCCTTCCTTAGGGAAGTCTCCTTTTTCTAAAAAAAAACCCCAACTGTTACTATTAAAGAGTAAGTGATAGACTCAAGAAACTCATGCCTCTAATGGAGGAACCACCAAGAACACTGACAGGGCAGGTATATAAAATGAGAGCCATCCCCACTTGCCTACCAGCACTGATGATGTTATTTTGTTTGGTCTGCCAGAAAATAACCAAGCTCAGAGAGCATCAGAGACTCCACAAATAGTTCTGTTTCTGTATTCTGAAAATGGCAGGTTTAAGAAATGCAGAAAAATCATCAGAATTTGTCCTTGTTTTGTAGGACTTCAGAACAATTTTGCTAGGATTAGAAGTTCAGGACTTTTCAAAGATTCAAATACAAAGTTTTTGTATTCTAGACGAATCTCTGAACTCTTGGAGATTAATCAAACTCAAAAAAAAACCAAGTCCTTATATAATTTTTAATCTAGTCTGACAGAAGCAGGGTATGCAGTTTATTAAACACTTAATATCCCTTGGGAAACCATCCAAATGTCAGATTGTATAATACCATGCCATATTTCGCAAAACCCAGAAGCTGGTTTATATCTCTCTCTGTGAAGTAATGCCGAGGGAGATCATCGTGGATTACAAGCTTTGGAAAATGTCAGTTGCAAATTGCTACAAATCCCATTATTATCAATATCGTGGCATTGATTTAGAATAAAAAGGTTGGCATGATAAATTTAATTCCCTTTTGACGGCAACCATGTTTTTGTAGCAATCCCGTCCCATCCAAGAGAAATGGATGTGAGATCTGAAACATTTTTAATGATTTCTGGTGTACGATTAGGTAGCTTGGAATGAGTTGTATGAAACTTATAATGGCGGCTTTCCTTACTGTCTATGCGAGGATAAATCCCCCTTTTTCACATACGACGAAGGAATGGATCACTGTGAGAAAGGAAACAGACTTCTGGAATCAGATTGAAAGCATTCCCACCGTGGAGGGGTTTTTTTCAGTGATTATTTATTCCAATTTGGAGATTCTGATGCTACTGTTTTCTGCAGAGGAACGAATTGGGCAGGCAGGCATGACAGCTTATTATAATGGAAAGATTAGGTATAGCTGTGGCAATATCACAGGGCATGTCAGGTGTGAGTCCACCTGTGAAGGTTCAACTAGGCTGATTTATTTCTAAAGGCCTATGCAAGGGAAACTTCTCAACTAGCAAACAGCACCCGGTCAGAGTTAGATAAGGGATAAAGGCACTCAAGGGAGGGTGGACTTAGTTTATTTGTGGCTATGTAGGGATTCTAGGCTGATTCCTCTTTTCACTCCACCCCCCCCCCCCCAGGTTCTGACATTACTTCTCCAACAGAGAAAGGGTTAGGTTGCACTCAGTAACTTTAATCCGATCATTCCCTTAAGGAAAAGATATGGGAAGGTGTCTCTATTTGGTTAATTCATATATTGTAGGCTTATGGAGAAATGTAATCATAACTGTGCTGTTTCCTGACTCCAGAGAAAGTGGATGTTGTAC
>JANHFL010006774.1:5538-19881 GCA_032468155.1 Oxyrhabdium leporinum | reverse complement strand
CATCTGTTAAACTTCCAATGTCCCTTTCAACTCTGTTATTATGTTATTCTTTATCCTCCTCCTTATTTTGCAGGTAGGTGTCAGCCTATTTTCCAAGAAGGCAAGACAAGAAACAAGGGATGGAAACTAATCAAGGAGAGAAGCAACCTGGAATCAAGGAGAAATTTGCTAACAGGGTGAATAATTAATCAGTGTAACGGCTTGTCTTCAGAAGTTGTGTGGGTGCTCCATCACGGAAGGCTTTTAAGCATTGATTGGAGAGCAATCCTTGTCAGCAAATTGTACAGGGTTTCCTGCTTGAGCAGTGGGTTGGGCTAGAAGACCTCCAACGTTCCTTCCACTCTGTAATTTCCGTTTCTTTATGCCTCTTCTTCTATGTAAAAGATTTGGAGGTACATCTATGCCGTTCTTTAGGAAGTAATAGTCTTCCTGCTAACACTTTTTGCGCTACTACAGTAGGTAAGACAGTTTGGAATTCAACCTACTGAGGTCACTGTCTCCATGGAGATGGTTGCATTTTTCTCCTCTCCAGTGGCTTTGGGTCTTTGGGAGCAGACTCTTATTTGTAAAATGATCACAATGTCAGTTTTGAAAATCACCCTCTCCCCCCCAAAAAACCCATCACAAACACACACACACACTCAACTCCATGCCAATGGTGAGCAGTTGCCTCCAGGCAACCCAAGAGAGGTTTCTCTAAAAATGAGAATTGATTTTTGTTGTTGTTGTTGTTGTTGTTTCTTTATTTCAGGATTTTGATGGCCTAGAAATGATTAGCATTGATCTGCAAGGGCAGGTAGTAGCTGATTCGGCTGGCTAGAAAACTGCATGGATTTACTCGCAACAGTTAAAGATGGAGGTGGGGTTAGGGGATGAATAAAACAAAGAGAACAGTTTAGATACTGAGCCCGCTTGCTGATTCGTTTCCCTGTTTTTCTTAGTCCATTTTCTTCTTCTGTTTATTTTTCCTCTTCAACAGTGTGGCTTATGGGGATAATTTTGGGATACTCCTCCGCAATCCATGTATTCTTTTGTTCTTGTTTATTAATAAGCTTACCTGCTTCATGAGGGACTAGCCACTAAACTCAAGCAAATTTAAACCATACGACATATGCAGGCAGAAACAATATTGTGGCATAAATACATATTGCATTTATGCTACATCATCTGTTAAAGTAAACAAATGATACCTGTCCCATAATACAGCTGGCAATAATACACAGTTGGTTTAATACTTGACTTGTCTAAGGTACTTTTAAGCCAGACTTACAGAGGTGACTTTGATTCTTCTTTTGTTGGCAGAACAAATTAGTTACAGAATAACATAATAGTAGAGTTGGGAGGGACATTGGAGGTCTTCTAGTCCAACATCCAACTACTTCAGTAAAGCTCGTGCACTGCGTCCATGAGGCTTATAACACTACAACAGAGTCACATCTGTGCAGTTTCTTCAGAAGGCAGGAGGTGGATAGCATCACATGACTGGTGTGTAATTGAGACGTGTAACTGGTATCATTAGCATGTTGATGGATGCTGCTATCTATAGCATAGATGGATCTGTCTGTCTGTCTGTCTGTCTGTCTGTCTGTCTGTCTGTCTGCCTGTCATTATCTTTATTTGTTCTCCCAGCCAAAGGCCAAGGGGTAGCCTGGGAGAACAAGGAGGATCTAAGGGCATGTTTTGCACATTGGTTCAATTGCTTGGAATTCACTGCAGATATTAGTTTTGCAAATAGCTCAGTCCCGTCATTGCTGATTCATATTGTATGAGTGAGTTTCAGCCATTATTGCATTTAGATCCCCTTCCCAACATAGCTGCAAACATATTAGCATTTCTTTTATTTACAGTTCAATGCTCAGTTTTGCTCTGACACTGTGAGTCTTACCTCTTCATCCCAAATAGGTTGCAAATCTTTCAGAACTGGAATTAACCCTGAATGCTAGTGAACGCATGATGCTGAAGAACACCAGACTGGAACAATCCTTGTTTTTTCCTCTCTTATTTTTCCTCCTCTGCCTGACATTGATCCATCCGCCTGACCTTGCTTCTGGCAAAGTGAGCTCAAGGATGGTGCAGTGCTAGGGCCTGTCTTACGAAAAGGATAAATCGTGTTAAAAGGCAATTAAAATGGCATTACCTTCCTTTTATCGGTTTTCCCAAGTGAGCAATGCTGAATGCTTATGAAAGTAAGAATCAATGTTCTGTGGGCATGTATCATTTTCTTTTTAAAAATCTTTCCATGAACCAGAATCTACTTTTCCTTCCTTCTCCTTCTCCTTCCTTCTCCTTCTTCTTCCTTCTCCTTCTCCTTCCTTCTCCGTCTCCTTCCTTCTTCTCCTTCTCCTTCCTTCTCCTTCCTTCTCCTTCCTTCTCCTCCTTCCTTCTCCTCCTTCTCCTTCTCCTTCTCCTTCTCCTTCTCCTTCCCCTTCCCCTTCCCCTTCCCCTTCCCTTTCTCCTTCTATCCCTCTGCCTCTCCCTCTCCTCCTCCTGCTCCTCTCCCTCCCTCTCTTCTTCTATAGAGTAATAAAATTATAGAAGTTAATATTGGGAAGAGGAAGTTTTACAGACAACGGATCAAAGTAGAAACTGTTATGCTCAAGAATGTGAATCTCAGGGAACTAATTTTGAGTGCGGTTTGAACATTGTATGAATTCTGATGATCGGGAACAAGTGAATTCTTACAAATCTTCATGCGATACCTCCCAGTTCCAAACATAAACAGCTTCACAGCTGTCTTTGCCAGATACCCCTGGCAACGCAATATGTCCCATGGAGGGACAACTCTATTAGGAGTTTAGTTTGTAAAAATAGACTGGATTGCTAAAATCCTAGTGTTTTATCTGAAGTTCAGTTCCTTCTTTGTTTTGATGGCATGTAGAATTTAATTTATTCCATATCACTTGCAACATTTTCCGGAATATAGAAGACATGGATCTTCTTCCCCATTACTGATTATTAAAAGATGTTTTCTTTCATTCCTTTATTGATAATTATCATAATTATCATAATTATCATTCATTATCAGCTCAATAGTCATCCATTGCATCCATTGTAATTATGCTCTGTCTCTCTTTCACACACAGAGAGATTTCCTAAAGCATTGAAAAACCAAAGCTTCAATGTTATTTGTTCTTAACTATCAAGAGCATTCATTATAATGAATGGACTGTTGCAGGCCTAAACAACTGACCAACCTCACTGCTGAATCCTACCTCCAAATCTATATTTTTTTTTAAAAAATGGTGTACCCATCTCAAGAGAGTTCCTTTTAGAATGAAAATGTGCCAATAACTCTTTTTTGTTTTCTAGTAACCAGTTAATAAAGTGACCACATTTCTTATCTAATTGCAGCTTTTGACAATGGCTCCTTCCTTCCTTCCTTCCTTCCTTCCTTCCTTCCTTCCTTCCTTCCTTCCTTCCTTCCTTCCTTCCTTCCTTCCTTCCATCCATCCATCCATCCATCCATCCATCCATCCATATGATTTCACTTGAGTTTATTTGAGGGATATCTCTCTCTGTGTGTCTCTCTGTCTCTGTCTCTGTCTCTGTCTCTGTCTCTCTCTCTCTCTCTGTCTCCCTGTGTATGTTTCTGTGTGTTTATTAGCATAGTGTGTGCGTTTCTTAATTCAACATAGTTCAAGCCCTTTATATCAAGCGCTCTCAAGATTTCTGGAAAGATTTTCTCTTGTTAGTTGGGTGTTGTAACAGAGTCGTGAAAGACAACCAAAATAATTCTCCTGCACAGCCCATATCTAGAGTAGTTAAGGTGGGTTTCCTCAGAGCCTCTTTCTCAGGCTTGATTGTCTTCTGGGGTCAAGCCTCTCTCTTCTAATGGCCCTGTTTCTTCTCTTAGCTGTCCTGATCCCACTATGTAGTTCCTGTTTCAAACTGGGAGGAAACAATGGCTCTGATTTTTGAAAATTGTGCTAAATGGTGACTCCAGCAGCTGCAAGGGAAAAAAAACAAACCATGTACAGATACATACAGGCCAGAACCCTGAGCTCTTCTCCTATTTCAGCTCATAACCAATTGTCCTTTTGGTCCTAACGAAGATTTCATTTGATAATCTGCGGCCACAGTTTCTTCTGTATTTCCTATAGGGCAGGGGTTGTGTTTGACCTTGGGGGGCTGGGGTGGGCGTGGCCAGGGTGGGCGTGGCCAGCTCGAGGTCACTCATATCAGGGGGCACTTGTGGTGGCCCAAGTGCTCTGCCAGCAAACAGGGGCTACTGAACTCCGTTTTTGGGTGCGACGGCCTCCTGCAATCCTCTGCCAGTGAAAACAGAGCTCAAGGGGGCCGCCCGCCCCCGAGCTCCATTTTACTGGCAGAAGCACAGAGGGCCAGTCCTTTGCTTTTTCCGGGGTGGCCCCATGGGGCAGATACGGCCCCTGGGCCTTGAGTTTGACGCCCCTGCTATAGGGCTTTTTCTATTGTCATAGGAAATATGTTTTAACATAATCTGAAACTGGTGTCTGCCCTTAAATGTTTCTACGAGAGAATTGGATGGCTCCAAATAAGGCATTTTTCTAAGCATGAAGGAAACCAAGCTGTACAAATGAAGGGGAAATTATCTTATTTTCTCTTAATGCTAAAAGTAATCAGTTTATTAAGGAAAGTCATAGATAGAACTAATGTTGTGTTAAATAAAATGCCTTAGCAGGCTATAATAGGGAAAGCCATTCTTTGCATATGCCCAATTTAATATGCAATGAAAATGTTTATCTAGGATCTCATTTTATATCGCCTTTCAGATGTTCATTTAAGTAGGACTGAGATCTAGTAAAGCAACTTTTAACATAAGTCTCCAACCAGCAGTCAGCCAGGTTAGTGATGGCTGGCCTCTAACATGCATCGGGAGACATTGTACAACCTGTTTTCTACTTTCTTGTTTAAACAGTAAGTAGGTGTATTGCCAATTTGAGTGGTTCAGTGGCCTAGAAGTGCAGATACTCACCTCACACTCAGGAGGCCACAATTCTAGGCAGCGACAGCTGTTTCTCTCTCAGAACTTGCTGTGAACTCTGCATAGGCTTCAGGAAGGGCATCCGGCCAGCAAACGCTCAGCTCTGTTCAGTCGCTTTGACTCTACCCTGATAAAAAGGATTACATGGTTGTAAAAAGAAAGAAAGAAACTGTGTGCTGCCAAATTGTCAGCAGAGAAGAGCATCCTGTTATTTTCAAATCCTGGTATCCAACAGACTTCAGTTCTCATAACTTTTTAAATCATAGGTATATAGTATGCCTGCAGTGAAAATAAATTCCATGATTTCAGAGATATTGTGCAAATCTTTTGTTATCATTTAAGAGGGCAGAAGGTGACCAGCTTCATGAAACACACACACGTGCCAATAATAAGCTCACTAATTTAACTTAGAACAAAAAATAATAATCTGAGTATTATGATGATTGAAGAACATTAATGAGTAATTATTCTGTATTAAGACTTGCAGCTGGAGAGAACCACTTTAAAGCCAACCCAAGATTTTACAACACAGCCTTTGTTGCAAGAGGCAACAAAATCAAGTCAAGTTAAAATTTATTAAAAGTCTCTGACCCAGATTTCATTAAAAATAGAACTAGCAAAGTAGGATGCACTATGTATAATAATAGGCCTACCCTGGTGCATAATTTACTTCATTGTTAACAACACAAAAATTCTCCCTCCCTTTGATGGTAAGGTGTGAAGAGACCTCTAAAGTTGGTTATTTATAAATGGGACAAGATTAAATGGCTTAAACTGAAACTTGTCATGCCCCAATTAAGGTCTAAGTAACTTCTTGGTGTGTTCTTTTTGCAATTTTATGTCAAGAATAGAACTGCCGTTATCTGATTTTTGTCTCAGTTTATGTAGTTTGATGTTTATGTAGAACTTCTAAGGAGAAGATTCATCCCACAAGACAAGGCTGAAAGTGAATTTTTAACCAATATCTGAGTGCATATAGCCATACCGTGCTCCCTATTTTTTAATAAACTCTACTTCCGAAGGTAAAACAAAATTAGGTATATGTCTACCTGAAATAACTTATTTAGGAAGTCAGTTTGACCTCTATCTACCGTAGTTTCCCCTGGATTTAACTATGCTCTATGGAGGAGCTGTCCAACCTCTTGGCTTCAAGCAAGAGACGACAGATTTAACTGTAGAGGTGATGTAATAAGTAGAGATGCTGGACACACAGATATAAAGGCAAAAGTTTGGGAGAAAAACAACAACAACAACTCTGAATGATTAATAGATGCTAAGAGGTAGATACAAGAAGCCATCTGCCATAGAGACACGATTCTATTCTTTTCTATAGAATCTTCTGTAGAATCTATAGTAAGAAGCAAATCGACAGAGTGGGTTTTATCATTGATTTTAGTTGTTATTTATTATTTTATGCTAGTATTTTTAATTGTATATTTACTGAGTGTTTTATTTGTTCTGGTTTCTGGCCTATGACTGTAATAAACGGAACTGCAAACTGTTAGTAAGAAGCAGCCTGCAAAATTGGGTAACCCAGATTGCAGTTAAGATCTGAGAAAATTGCCTATATGTACTTGAAATATTATTTTAGCAGCTCTGAATTATTGTACAAAGCTTTAGCTATTTGATAATGTTTCCCATATGGTAATGTAGATACAGGCATGTGTAGATACAGAGTAGGGTTTATGGCATGCAATAAACCCCAAATTTAATATAAACCTCTCAAATTCTCCAAGTAGTAGAGTACTTTTTTTTAACCCAGAATGATCTGGCTTGTAGGAAAGGTGCACAAATTTTACAGATGGAGCACGAGGAAGCAAGTTTTCTCTCACCCCGGATCTCAAAGAACAGCAGTGCAGCTTCTTCTCCCTGATTATCACTAAATCATCGTTCAGAAGATTCTAGATTCTTGACTGAATGTTGCTGGATTAGATGGAAAAACAGAAAGCAAAATCAGCTCTGTGCCATTGCGAACAGAACAGAATAGCAGAGTTGGAAGGGACCTTGGAGGTCTTCTAGTCCAACCCCCTGCTCAAGCAGGAAACCCTGTACCACTTCAGATAAATGACCTCTTCTTAAAAGAAGCTCCAGTGTTGGAGCACCCACAACTTCTGGAGGCAAGCCCTTCCACTGATTAATTCGTTCTCACTGTCAGGAAGTTTCTCCTTGGTTCTAAGTTGCTTCTCTCCTTGATCAGTTTCCATCCGTGGCTTCTTGTCCGGCCTTCAGTATTTCCAATTTGGAACATCCACTGGCTATCCAAGACCCACTAGATCCAGTCACGATGCACAACTTACAGTCATTTATTTAGAGACCATTTGAAGTTGCAACAGCACTGAAAAAGATGACTTAAGACCAGTCCTTGCAATATAGGACCATGGCAGCCTCTCCAAGGTCACCTGATCAAGATCTGAAAGCTTGGCATGTATGTATGAGAGTTGCCCTATCCAGAGGTCATGTGACCACCATTTGCAACCTTCCCAGATGGATCCTGAGAAGCAAAGTCAACGAGGGAAGCTGGATTTCCTTAATGACCATGTGATTCACTTAACAATGGCCATGATTCACTTAACAACCGTTGCAAAAATGATTGTCAAATCGCTCACGAGTCGCTTAAACCCGCCCTTGCTTAGCAACAGAAATTCTGGTCCTGAATATGGTCGTAAGTCAAAAACTAGCTGTCTACCACCCAAAATCAGACTTCTCGGGATTATTTTGGGAAGAAATCATTCTCCATGATTTATTGCTTACAACAATATGTAAATCCCAGCAGCAAATGAAGACATATTGGCGTGAACTTTTGCCAGCAAAGACATTCAGTCTATAAAATATGGCTAGGTATATGAATAAGTAGTAAATTGTATTCTCAGCTATCTGTATTTACTGCTAAAATTGGATAATGAATGAACTTCGAGCCCCTCTGCTCCCCAACCCTCTCCCCCAAAGTATTTTCATATACTTATGGGATCTCGTTCTTTCTAAAATTCCCAGGCAGAATTAACATGACAGTGATTCGAGCATTTAATTGGTCATTATAGATTTCACCTATTCATTTAGCAAATGACAATAGTGTGTGTGTGTGGGGGGGGAATAAGAGTTTCTCTTTTTGTTTGTGTGTGCTCCGGAATTCCTAGCAACTCAGAGGATGCATAATGTCCTCACATTTTCCTAGCAGTTAAAAAGGGATGGGAAACATGCCTGTTTAAAAAAAATAAACTGGGCATTTTCAGAATTTCTGCTCATCCGCTCTACTGCCCATTAAGATGTGGAGCAATAATCACAGTTATGCTGCATTTAAGGGCATCAAAACTATTTGTGAACTGAACGGAAGAAGATAAAATATTGATGGGCTAATAATGAGAGAGAACATTATAAGATATCCAAAAGGTTCTTTTCTTGCCACCTTCTAAAGCAGCCAAAAATATCCATGTTTTTGTATATAGCATTTTCCCTTAATGGCACTGTATGAAATTAAAACAGTGAAAATAAGATGCTAACAAAGAATGAAGGAAAGTGATAGTCTAAAGAAAAGAAGAATTAAGGGGGTGACATGATAGCAGTCTTCCAATATTTGAGAGGCTGCCACAAAGAAGAAGGGGTCAAATTATTATCCAAAGCACCAGAGGGCAGGACAAGAAATAATAGTTGGTTTGCACAGAATTGGAAAACTGAAACGATTCCTAGAGAGGAAAATGTGATTAGAAAAATATTAGAATGCGCAGAAATGAATAGATTAACATTGGCGATTAAAGAGAAGGAACAAACTGAATATTATATGATATGGGAACTATTTTATCAATGGTTAGAAAATAAATATGCAAATTAGAGATAAATGAAAATAGTGAAGCCATAAAGCCTATTTGAATTCAAAAACTTTTTTGATGATTGATACTATGAAAGATATATTATATGACTTAGTAAATAATGTTAGGTGAATAGATTTATATCCCTAATCATTTATGTAAACTTTTGTACCCAGACGTCATATCATGTAATGGAAGATTTTGTATAAAAACAAAATAAAAAACTTATTTGAAAAAAAAAAAAAGGACTAGCAAGGGGGAGGAACTGGGGAAGAATTGAATGGGGAAAGTTAACTTGGAAGGTTTGGCATTCTGGCTTTGTTATATTGTAATTCATTTGGCCTTTATTAAAGTAAACCTTTCATACCGAATCGAGTCAAGGGTCATTCTTTCTTAAGAGAACAAGTTGGGGCAGGACTGACATTAAGCCAGAACTGTGATAACAATCCACCTGGACAAAGCATCTATCATGGGGATTGTGCAACCATGCAATTTCCTGATGTAGATTAGGAGGAAATGGAGAAATGGGAAGAAGCCAGGGAGCAGCAGCTGAAACCAGGGTTGGTAGAAGAATTGGAACCAAAATGTGCCCAGCAAAAGGTCTGATGTAGCCAGCTTGAACTTGGACCCAGGCCATGACAGTAGAGTGGAAACTGATGCCTCCACCCTGACTCGCCAAGAGGTTGCAGGAACTCTTGCCATAAAGAAATCAACTCCAATGGTCCCTGGAGGTCAGGAAGCTGGAGGAGCTGGAGGAACCTCTGATAGGAGTGACTTTTACCTGAGGGTCTGGATCCAAAGCCTGCCACCCAGAGCATCATTTGGGCCAGCGCCAGCTGAGAGGGACCTCCAAGCTTCAGCATTCAAACAGCAATTGAATTCTACAGAGAGCGGCTCACAGAGTTCATGCTTCACAAGCTCCTCGAACAACCAGATTGGGCACAAATCTGAGGTTCAGGGATGTTTGCCGCTTGACCTATTCCAGCACTGACGGCACTGGCAGCACCACCAGCACTGGCAGCACCACCAACATGGACCACCCGAGTGGCCAGAGATGAATGACGTCTACCTGGGCTGGGAGTTAAATTCAATGGAGAAATGAAGCAGTTAGGATTCTTTCTTACCCAGATCTGAGACTTCATGGATGAATATGGCCCACGTGATCAGGCTTATGTCACCAGGGCTTTAGAAGGTAAAGCTAATGAATGGGTCATGACATTGCATGATGATGACACTGAAGAGTTACACAACTTTGATGCATTCATGATGGCAATAAGGCAACAGTTAGAGGACCCTCTGGCAGACCAAAGAGCCAGGACTAGAATCAAGACCATCGGGCAAGGGAGATATTCCATTGCAACAAGAATTCCAAGGGCTGGCTAGCTGACTTGTGGACTGGCCCTGGAAGATGCTAATTGAGTACTTCAGAGAAGGCCTGAATTGCAAGGTGTTCTACACTTGCCTGTCCTGAGGTCAACAAGAACCTTTCAAGGATGATACGTCCTGGCCAAAGAGTGGAAATTGATCTAGCCTCATTCCATAGCACCCAGGAAGGAAACCATGACATTTCAAGGTCTCAGAAAGAAGAGACCACCCCCTAAAGCAGGGGTGTCAAACTCATGTTCTCACAGTGGCATCACATTACATATGGGGACTTTTTCCCCACTTCATTAAACAGGCATGGGCGTGGTCAGCACATGACGCATCCCGCTCAGGGGCCAGGAGTTTGACAGCCCTGACCTAAAGACAGATAGAAGCGGCCCCAGTCCTATATGATGCTTGACAGGATGTTACCAGTATGGCAATGAAGGCCATCAAGCTATCAATGCTGTTCCCCATGATCAGTGCTACCTATTCCGCATGGTCCCCTGAAGAAAGGGAAGGCAGCCTCCAAACCTAAGGAAGCAGCACCACTTTATCCATTTCATTTTTTCTGCATATTATTGTGGTAGACATCATTTGCACCCAACTTATTTTGTCTGCAACTTTTCAAAAAGTTAATTTTGGGCATTAATTTATGTAGCCCTCCTCCCTCTCCACCCAAAAAAACCTCTAAAAATTTGAAGATACCAGCAATTTCCAAGACTTATATATCCACCTGTGCCATAAAGGACTATATTTTGATGATTCATGCCATGTTGTTTAAAAATACACCTATGAAATTCTGTACATATTTAGGACTGCAATGAATAGTCTTAGTTCACTCAGTTCTTTTGAGGACATACTGTACATCTTTGGTTTGAGAAGTTTCTCCCCTGGCACAAGTTCAATAGCACAGTCCTTAGCGCGGTTGGGGGGGGGAAGTTCATCAGAGGCTTTTTTGCTGAAAGCCTCTGCCAAGTCTTTATATTCCCTAGGGATTGCATGCTCTGGCATTCCCCACCCAGGGCTGGCCGTCTCTCCCCCCTGTATTTCCTTTTCAGTTTCTGCAAAAGTAACATGCTTCTGGAAACCGATGGAACTTTTAGTCCAGTTTATTCTAGGATTCCATTTCTTTAGCCAAGCCAACCCCAAAACTAAGGGCCATTCCATTCCGGGTGCTATGATGAATGTAAGATTTTCTTGATGAGTGTCCATAGTTATTCGCAATGGCTCTGTAGCAAAAAGGGCTGGCTCTCCCCAGGCTATTGAGTCATCAAGTTGGCAAAAAGCGATTGGGGTTCTCAGCCTTCCCAGGTGTATCCACAACTTCCCTGCAAGGGTTGGGCTGATTAAACACCTGGTACACCCAGACTCTAGGAAAGCAGAGACGTTTACTTCTCTGCTTAAATTGGGTATGAATAGTCTCAAGGGGAAAGTGAGCAGTTTGATGGGATTGCTTACCAGCGGTTCATCTTCCAGATCATTCCCAAACACATTTGGGTCCTCTTGGGGGCTGCCCAGAGTTCCATCTCCCAAACGAGGAGGACAACGGTCCCCCCACTTCTTAAGGCAGTTTCAGATCTTCTGGGTCCAGGTGTTGCAAGTCTCCCCACGGTTGGGTGTTCTGGTCTTCTGGCAGGGGCTTTGGAGTGACATTCTGCTGCGTGGTGCCCTTCCTTTCTGCATTTGAAGCACATCAGAGCCTTTGGAGGATATGTAGTCGGTGACCTGGCTGGATCATGGACTCCCTGAGGGGGGGATCTTTTCCAGGTACGGCCACCACGGTACTTGCTTCTAGCCATGTCAATTTCTGCTTCTTCTGCAATGAGATACCAATCTTATAGTAGTTCAGGGGTTGCTCTTGCCATGCAGGCATTGTAAAGATTGTCGCTTAGCCCATCTTGGGAGCAGCTTACTAGGATATCTTCCAGCCAGTTCACATGGCAGGCAAGTTCCCTGAATTCTTCAGTGTATTCTCCAACTGATCGTCACCCCTGTTTAATGAACTTGATTCAGTTGCAGGCTTTTCTATTTGCTAGAGGGTCCTTGAACCTGCGTCGTAGGGCTGTAATGAAGTAGTCAAAATCACGCAATTCCACTGCAGTGGTGTTGCGCAGGGCCACCATCCATCTAGCAGCCGCATCTTCCAAAGCAAGGGTCATGACTCGAATTCGGGCCCCGTAGAAATGTAAATCGCACCCATACTCTTGCATGTAAATGATTACATGCATCATGAAAAATCCCAACTGTTGCGGGTCTCCATCAAACTTCATTCCCAGGGGTGGCACTTTTCTCTTCATCTGCGGTCCTCTAGGTGGTTCATGTGGAATCCCTTCTGCACAGATAGCTGGAGGGGGATCCGTGGCTGCAGCTGCTGGGGCCTTGGCAGCTGCGGCGGCTTGGTCAACAGTGACTGGGTCTGGGGCAACTGCTTCGATGATGTCAGCTGATACCGCTGCTCCCACACCGTGAGATGGTCGTTCCCAATCGCCCCGGAGGTTAAGATTGCCAAGGGTTTTCATTACCAACTGTGTAATGTAATTGTGTAAATCGTGTAAATCTGCAATTTATCTTCTCTGAGTGGATCCGCAAAAGTTTCCTCTGGGTCTGAGAGGGCTTCCAGCTCCAGTTTCCACCTGGGCTTTCGGCTCCCACAGGTCATAGTCACACTCTGGGTTCTGCCATCCCAGCCATCCTTCTGTCCTATTCCCAGTGACCAGCGGGGCATTCTCAGCTCTCCTTGGGGTATTGCTCCCTCTCCCAGGAGGATGCCGCCAGCTTCAGCTTGTAGGGTGGATGAAAGTTCCTCCTGGTCTTCAGCTCTCCCTTGTTCGCTGCTTTGTTCGTACATCATTGCAAGGTCCCCACGGTAGGGTGAAAATTGCTTCTCCGGGTTGACCATTTTTTGCAGAAGTTGCTTCATGTCAGGTCCTCCCTCTCCTCCTTACTCAAGAAAGCAGAATTCTTGAAACATAGTATTTCAAACAGGATGCTTTTATTGAGCAGAAGTAAGCAACTTCTAAAGCCCCCTTAGACAATACAGTTAAACTTAAGGCACTTGAAACCCCTCCCTATAGTCCGATGTGTATTCAGCCAATCCACAGGTGCAAAGATGTTATAGAAACAGTCGTCCTGAGGAAGAGATAACTGTGCTTTCTCAGGAAAATGAAAGAAAGTGGAAAACGAAAGTGTAGGAAAGTGAAAATATTCTACATAATCCCCCCTCCCTCCATCAGTTGAATGGCAGTATCACTTTGGGGATCTGACATGCTGCCCCCCTCAAAATGGGGAGAGATCCACCTAGAAAACAGAGAAAAATGCATATTACAGTACATTAACATGGCTTTTGAGGGTACATTTCATGAAATTTCATGCTTTTTCTCAACCCACTCTTTCTGAGATGAGGGTAAATGTTTCCAAACCACCAAGTATTGTGTATTCCCTCGATGACTTCTTGAATTGAATATTTCCTTGATTTCAAAATGTTGTTCTCACTCATCCATAATAGGGGTAGGTGATGCAGGTGTTTCTGGTCTTATTGGAGATGTTATTTCTGTCTTCAATAAATTAATGTGGAACACAGGATGAACTTGTCTAAGGGTCTTAGGTAGGTCTAGTTCTACTGTTAATGGATTAATTACCCTAGTTATGGGAAAGGGTTCAATGAATTTTGGACTGAGTTTCTTTGGTGGTTGTAGTGACCTCAAGAACTTAGTAGATAGTAAACCTTTTCCCCTACTTGGAATGGTTTTGGTTCCATTCTCTTCTTTTCTGTTTGCAGTTTAAATGCCTCTCTGGCTTCCTTTAAAGCTAATGTGACAACTGGCCATAGGTTTTGTAAATTATCTATCCATTCTTTCAGTGAAATAATTGTTGCTCATTGGGTAGTTCAGACATAGGAGTGAAATCCTGGCCAGTTGCTACCCTAAAAGGAGTGAAATCCTGGCCAGTTGCTACCCTAAAAGGAGTGAATCCTTTTGTGAACAGAATTGTTATATGCTACTTCAGCAAATGTCAATAGGTCAGTCCAATTATTTTGCTGATAATTGATAAAAGCATATTAGATATTGCTCTAGAACCCCATTAATGCGTTCTATCTCCCCATTCGTCATCAGGTGATAAGAAGAGTTCAACCCCTGGGTGAAGTCAAGTAAGCTTAGGAATGCCTTCCAAAATTTTGAAGTGAATTGGACACCCCTATCAGAAATGATATGT